>LXHY01000180.1:0-73073 GCA_002093855.1 Fusarium praegraminearum | reverse complement strand
TGGTACAACAGATACAGAGTACACACACAGAGACAGAGACAGAGAGACACACAGATAGACAAGGCAAGACAAGGCAAACTCAAGTGTCAAAAACGGATCTGCTCCATCAAACAAATCAATTATGTTGTACAGCTTTTGTCTCCGTCTCCCCCGTCAGGGGAAAGGAAAAAAAAACGGAGCAAGCGAGAGGCATTCTCCCTCCCTCTCTGGCCTCTCTCCCCTGGCCTGAACCTCTCTAGGTCTAGCGCTCTGCACGGGGCAACCAGGCGGGCGGGGGCAGTTGACAGCCCAAGCTTATGACGAATTAAATACAACTAGGCCCCTGAGCCCCCTGCCTGGTCCCTGAAATGAGATAACGGTAACTCACTGTTTACTACCTACAGGTACCTAGCAGTGGTAATGCAAGGTACGCGACCCGCTTTCTTAAATGGCCATGGCCTCAAAGTCCAGTCGCCATACTAAACACATCCTCTGGGTGGGTACATTAACCTCCGAAGCAATATCACAACCTATATCAACAAGGAAATAATCATCAATGCTCGCTGTCATGTTTATAGTACCCGTTCTAATATAAGTCTTTTTTTGTCTATAGTGGCATACTTGAGCTATTTCTCGGAGCTCATCGCTTCCGCTACGACGTTATCATTAAACCTACGACACGAGTCTAATAGTGTATCCCAGAGGAATAATGCCCAACGCTGACAGTCCAGTTCGGAGTACGCATACACCCAGAACTTATGCCCGGTACTCAATCACAAACCGCCTCTCAACCTGCTGCAGCGTTGACGAGTCGTTTTCCCCTTCAAACTTGAGGTTGACCTTGCCATCATTGTCCATGCTGTGAACCTCGGCTTTGTAGAACGTCGTTGTGTTCGGATACAGCGCTAACACCACTTTGCCTGACTCCCAATCTTTCAGCGTAGCCGCCAGACTTTCGGGTGTGATGGGGATCATGCTGCTGGCACTTGATCGGTATTCCTTCTGTTTGCTCTGGTCCTCAGGTTCTATATCGAGAACCTTGTAGCGTCGACTCTTCCCCTCGCCCATCACCTGTGCAACTTCACCTAGTATCCAGTCAGGCAGTGAGTCGCCACTGCTCACCTGCTTCGGTTTGAATGCAACCGAGTCACCTTTCTGGAAGACGACTTTGGACTTGTTGTTCCCGGATCCGACGCCGCTACCCACTGACCCCTGAGGCTCGACACTATCGGCCTTGGGTGGCATGCTGTCACGGTCGCCGCGGTCGCGGTCACGGTCTCGCTCTCTTTCCCTCTCACGCTCACGTTCGCGTTCGCGTTCACGTTCTCTGGCTCGATCGCCGTACTTCCGCGAATTCCCCCCAATGGGACTTGGTACAGGCGAATCGCCAACTCCATCAAAGTCGTAGAGCGAAGAGGCTGCCGCTGTAGTGTCTCGAGATTGCCTCTTGCCGGGCCCTGCTGCTTGGGCGTCCTGCTGTTCTTTAGCGTGCACCACGGCGCGCAACACTTTAAGCTGCTCGATAGTATTTTTGAGCGATGACATGTTAGACTCGGAGAGTTTGACCCCTGCTCGACATAGTTGCTCCATCTCTTTCAATGAGTCTCCGGGAATCTTCTCGGTATTCATGGCGCCGACTTGCTTGTCCATGGTGACAAGCTCCGAAAGAGTGTCATTCTCGGCATTGATCCCCGAGACAATCTCCCCCATTTGGCTTTTGCATAGCTCCCAAATCTGCACTTCCTCTCCGTGCGAATTGCCGTTGTTGCGGTTGGACGCCCGCCCGCTGCGGTTTCGTTGTGACATTTCGCGGTTATTGCGCTCCGGCGGCTTCACCGACTCTGGGCGCGGGGTATTGGTTTCACTTCTGCCTGGGGATGAGCGCTTGGGCGTGCCCGCGTCCGAGGTAATGTCCCGACTATGGTTCTTGGTCCTCGACTTGGACGGTCGGTTCGGTGTCGAATCTCTGCTAGAAGGATCCTGTCGCTTGGAGCTGGACCGTTTCGGTTCGGGTGTATTTGAAGATTGGCGCAAAGACTCTTGAAAGCTATTCTCTCTTGAATGAGTACCACTTCGCCGGGGCTTGAGAGGGATTTGGTAGTAAGGGCCGAGGTCTTCTTGGAGGTTCTTGAGTTCGTCCCGCGAAGGCTTCTCCCTGTTAGCCATCATGCCCCGATACCAACCCGCCTAGACAGAATGTTGCGATAAGAATCAACCCGAGGATGGAACCATTTTATGATAAGCCAAGAAAACAATGGTCTGGAAGAGAATAAAGAGGCGTGGGCGATATTGGTGATAATAGAGAAAGCATGAATTCATCAAGAAAAATTGACTAACCTGAGTTAAGAGAGGCCCGAGTGCTCACAGGCCGAGGCGGGATGGTATGGGGAAGGAAAGGCGACTAAGACAGAAGGCGCGTCGCAGACGAGAAGTGATCGGCAAATTGGGGGAAAGAGCAAGAGGAAAAACAAAAGGTATTATGGGAAAAGCATTACTTTATGCTATAGGAATACTTTGCTGCAAAAAAACCGAAACGTTGCTGGGGGAAGTGGGTATCTTATCATGAGAGTGTCGTGTCGTGTCTGTCGTGATGGTGCATAGTGCATAGGCATAGGTAGTCTTGCTATACCAGTTGAGGCTGATGATTCAATGCCAAGGAAGACACGGCAGAAAACAAGGCGGTGAAGACGGAGTTGCGAGGGGTCACTTGCCTTGGTCTTGGTCTGAGCTGTACTGTAGATCGATCTATGAGAACAAGATCGATGCCTGCTACAGAGCACACAAGGGGTATTCCTTTGTCTATTTATCTCATTCTATTGTACACGTGTCAGCTGGAAAACTTGGTTCATAAGACAACTCTATTATAGTTTGTTGAATTTTTAACTTGCAATGAGAGACTCGCGGATCAATTGCAGTTGAGAATAATAAATAAAGTCAGATGGAGGCTTGGGCTTCAACCAAAAGCTACCACTGAAATTAGGCAAATAGAGTGGCTAAATTATAAAGTAACAACACCGAGATCAATACTCTTTATATCAAGACTCATATTGTATCACAAACTATAAAATACCTGCCATGTCGACTCTTATACAACCAGCTAATACCGTAAGTATCAATTAGATAAACTAGAATGGAAGCAGGTCCTCAAGATGCCCACATGCAAACTCACTTCAAAAGAAGACATCAGAACGTAATCTCAATTAAAATATATCTACCGCATCCCTATCTCAAAAGCCCAATTTTCACGCTCATAAACAGAAGCCAGAATACCTCTCTAAAGCTTCTGCTTATCCGAGTCATCAATCTCGCAAAACGCCTTGAACGTCGTAAACTCATCATCCTCGCCACCCTCAGACTCGAGCACAAGCTCAGCAGTCGCACCCACAAAGTACACATACCCCTCCTTCATCTCAGCGCTCGTGGGTCCGACAGAGATCTTTCCACGACCGCCAGTGCAGATGACTACGCTGGGTCCCTCGAGAGGATCAAATGTGGCCTTGGAACCATCGCCGCGAAGCACGCTGCGCACGACACTGAACTCCTCAATCGGGGGGTCGTACAGGACGACTGCTGATCCGGAGCTGTAGCCCGCGCGGTTGAGCGTCGCGTAGGGGTAGTCTGTGGGTGTCATCTTTTGCTCCTCGATGGGCGCAAAGTTGTAGGTTAGCATGTCGACCAGCGTAGACACGTCCTTGAACTTGGGCGTGAAGCCGGCACGGACAACATTGTCCGACGCAGCCATACACTCCATGATGTCGCCGGAGATGTAGGCGTGAATGTCGTCGGCGACCAGAAACAAGGCCTCGCCAGGCTCAAGCGTGACAAAGTTGAGGAAGAAGAGCACAAAGCAACCAATGTCGTCACCAAACTCGCCATGCGTTCGCTTGACGAGCTCAGCTAGCTTCTCACCAGACGTAGCAACGACACCGCCGCCGGCGAAATCAGCGCCCTCCTTTTCTGCCTGCTCGGCCAGCTTGGGCATCTGCTCAGCGATATCCTCAGCCGATGAGGACATGAGCGCTCCAAAAGCCTTCTTCAACAACTTCTTCTTCTCATCCGTAACACCCTCCTCATCATCCTTGGCAACTTGCGCAAACTCCTTTGCAGCCTCATCACCCACGAGCGCTCGCAGCGTAGGAACGGTGTCGAGAAAGTGTGCGATCTCGCCGAGGGGGCGGAATCCGCAGAGGCCTTCGAAGGGTGTGATGGCGATGGCCATCTCGGGCTTGTGGTTGTCATCGGGGTAGTTCTTTGGGTCGCGGGCGTGCAGCTGCTCGGCGAGCTTCTTGTTGGGGTGGGCCTGGATGGAGAGCGCCTTTGCTATCGAGAGGACCTTGAAGAGGAAGGGGAGCTTGTTGCCGTAGTGGGATGAGATTGTCTGGGAGAGAAGCGCTTGGTTATCCTCGCAGAGTTCTAGAAGGGTTCGGCCGGTGTTGAGGTCTCGGGAGGGGTTGGAGGGGTGCGTTCCCATCCACAGCTAAGCATTGTCAGTTTTTAGTCAAGACATGCAAATGAATATATGCTCTCACCTCAGCGTATGGGGTATCAGCCTCGATCTTGAGCTCATCAGACGGCGTAGCAGCAGCGAATCGAGCAGCGGCAGAGTCATCGCCCTTCTTGCCCCAGGCGTACGAGTTGACACCGCATTGTAAACGAAACAGAGGAACCTGCATCTTGAAATGATATGGCGATACTGAAGCTGTGTCTGTGTCTGTGATACGTAGGATGCGCGCAAGTCTATAAAAGCACCGCGCAAAAGAAAAAGCAAGAGATCAGGTAATTTAGAAAAAGAGAAGATGACACGGCGCAAGGAGCAGAAAGGATTAACAGCAATGACGGAGTGGAGGGGAATTACTTTAGTCTTTAGGTATCTCACCGAACGAGACCCCGCCAAAACACTGGAAACGTGCCCTGTAGCTTGGAGCTTGATCCCTACCGGAGTAGCGCCGACCCCGCTGTGGAGCCCTGGAAACTAAACTCTTTAGTTTCCTATTCTGGCTTATTTTCAATCCATGTGATGGTGAGCCTCATTACACGGTATCAGGGGTTTTATATTACGGCTACGAGTTTGCAATTTACTTGGGTCAGCATGTGAGCTTTTTAGATGATTTTGTTCGTATAGCTTCTATTCTCGGCGTATATCTCCGATATAAACGTACAGATCTGCCAACACTTTAACTCGGTCACATGCTATACCACATCACATATCATATCAGTCATCTACCATGGTAAAGATACGTTTATTGTTCGTGAGCAAGACTAATGACAAGTCATAGATGCTCAGAGTTGTGCATTTCATGTACAGGTGCGTCGTCGTACCTTGACAAGATACGATGTTGGCTTAACCATCCCCAAGTAAAAGCCAGAGTCATTCATTACCCATGATCCAATTATCCCTCTCGACAATCACCATTTTTTGTTGTTGCCAGAAAACATGTACAGACTTGTGCACCGAAAAAAACAAACCAAACAGACCAAGAAACACCCCCCGTTTCCCCCAGACGCCAAGGTCTAACAACTCATGCATTCAGGGTTCCCCAATTCGTTGGCTGTAAGTGACAAGACGAACACTTACAGCGTAGATCTTTTTCGTTCGTTCACTCCCTGTACCAAAGACTCCAAATGAACAAGAAAAGTGATGTAGAGGTAAAATCCCGAGGACAAAGACGCCAGAGTACGTCAAAGGTGTAGAGAAGAGCGATAATGCTGCATGCATACTTTGACGACCAATCATGCAAATAAAAAAAGACAATGATAGGAAAAAAGGGAAAAGAGAAGGGGAAGATGGACAAACACACCAAAAAGTGCCGGGAGATAGGACTCTCTCAACCACAACGCCACCGTGATACAAGACCAACGCTCAACCTGCTTCCCCGTCAAACGATGTAACTCATCGCTGTCGCTGCGGTACAATGTCCGCTGCATCGCAGACCTCTAGCCCCATTCCCGAAAGCGGGACGATCTAGTAGTTCGTCCGTTTCTTGTCGTGGATGATAAGCGAACCCATCCAATCTTTGTTGGGTGTTGTCCGATCACGACATGTCCTTCGTTTTCGTCCCTCGCTAAGAGCTACGTCCCTATTGCCTTGACCGAACCTCGAGTCAACGCGTGGCAGCGGGTAGGGATAGACCAATAGTCCATGCATGACATTTCCAAAAACTCAAGCACAACACACTGTAACTCCCCAGACCAAAACAAGTAAGCAATTAAGAGTTCAACAAGTTCAGGCCTTCAGATACAGCAAGCTCAGAGCGACCCCGCACTCTTGCGGTAGTGATCTGTCGCTGCATCTGCTCCAATCTCACCACCACTAGGCAACATGTAGCCTGCACCTTGGTGAGGGATGTAAGTCGCCGCAGCGTGGCCAAGTGAAAAGGAAGCTATGCCACTACCGTTGAGATGGGGCAGATCACGACGACCACTAACCGAAGCAACCGCTGCCGCAGTGACTCCAGCCGTCGTGTCCGTGTAGCGGTACGTCATGTCAGGAGGGCCTTGACGCATCGAGTCGGTCGGCGCAAACAGAGCTGCATCCGAAGAGCTTGTATGCGAGTAGAGATCGTTGCTCGAGCGGCCGCACTGGGAAGCGAGCGTGATGGGAGGATACGAGGGCAGGCAGCTCGAGGTGGAGGCCATGCTCGAGGGCTCGTAACTCGTGTAACTCGAGAGGGTCTCGGAAGTAGAGCTCACAGGCGACGTCTCCGAGGTGGAGTCCTGCGATGACTTGCTGCTGCTGCTGCTGTAGATGGAGCTGCCCGAATCGTTCTTGTACGACGATCCTATCGAGCTGGACATTGAAGACCGAGCCACTGGTGTGGGCAGCACCCTCTCGCCTACGCTGACGCCCGCAGCCATGTTCTGGAGAGCCAGACCCTTGGGGTCTGACGCCATATTCTGAAAGGCCACGTTCTTGGAATCAGGCACCAGGTTCTGGTAGGGAACGTTGGTCGATTCGGCCGCTACCTGTGCCGGTCGGTGTACCAGGTTTGTCATGGTGTTCCCGCCGGTAAATGCATAGTTGGGCTCAGTGTCCACGCAGAGTGCCGACTTGCCAGGGTTTCCAGAGGCGATCCTATAGCTCATACCGTAGTCTGAGTCGTGCACCGGGGAGTAGGCTTGTTGGTACAGGCCGTAGTTGCTGTAGCTCTGGTCGTCCGCATATCCACTCCAGGAAAGAGGACAGTAGGGCTTGGTACCATACCCAAAGTTGGCAGGGTTGCGGTAGACAAAGGCATCGGCGTTGTAGGCGGGGAGTCCATCCGTGTAGGATGGGGCCGTTGAAGATACAGATGATATGGCAGAGCTTCCTCGTGCCTGATACTGTCGAGATGCATCGAGGCTGTACGTGAAGTTCGAGTCGCCGCCATTCAAGGATGTCTCCTGCGACGCCACCTTGATCAATAGTGTAAGCCATAGCTACGACGTCTCTCGTTTTGGAAAAACATACCCTGAGAAACTGACACGGTTCATAGCCTGCGTTTTTGCAGTTGGTGCATGGCCCTCCATTACCAGTATCGCCGCTACAGCGAATCTTCCTCTTTCGACAGCGTCCACACTGGATCTGTTGTTAGCCCGCTACACAACTATGTAAGTCTCACACACACCACACACACCAGGTAAGAGTAAAGGGGTAAAGGAAAGGTCTTGACTTACTGCCACCGCGATGCGTTTTCGCTGGGGCGTCACATCATCATCCCTGTCGCTCATGATAGTCGTCCGCGTGTCTGGATGGATGGGATAAGCAGTCCCTCGACGTTCTGGGTAGGATGAGTAGAGGCTCATCCGATTTCCGAATCGCCGGACGTCTGTCGAGTAACAGTTTGGAGTTACCATGGTATGTCTGCCCTAGTGAGAGACTTGGAGTAAAAGCGAGAGACAAGAGCCTGTATGGAGACTCAAAGGAGGTACTGATCAGACAAACTCCCTCATCAAGACTAACAAACTCCTTTGTCGAGTCAAAGTCTGTCAACCGAATAGTACTCTGAACAAAGTCTTCCACCGTTGGCGTCCAAGGACAAAGCCTGTGGCTTGACGGCCGTTCCCGATATCAAGCACTCGTCCGTCGGGACTCTCGGTAAGAGAAATGATCTATCCGGTGATGGATTGTGAGGTGGTTGATGTCAATTTGTCGGATACTTGAGTCAAAGATTATGATTACCGGTTCTTGTCAGCTTCAGAGTGACAAGACGTGGGTTGCTTAAGCAGAACAAATATCGACACAGACCAGAAGAAAGAAAGAGATCCAGAGACCGAAATATCTGCAGCCGTGGCATCTTGTTATAATCCGTACGACTGAGTTATACCTCTCCTGGCGTGACCACTTGTATCTGTTTGCTTGCCCCAAGCATATCTCACAGCCTGTCTTCCTCCAATAAACGGCCCTAATGTCTGCAACACATAGGCCCACTGGAGTGTTGATCGAGGTACTCCGGTGATCAGTATGAACGCAGACCCCTCCTCGTACAACAGATGCCAGACTTTTTTCAGAAAGCCTTTCAAGGTCTTCTATGATGATACCTGACAATGTATGGCTGAGAAACCCCGGTCATGCGAGGGTAGGCTACGGGTTTTTGCAGGGTGTCATCATCATTGGCAGAAGTGACCATGCTCCCCACTATCACTTGTCCATGAGACAAACGGAGATCCATCCCGAACAGGAAACCCAGATCTTGTCGATCGGTTTGAGGCTTTCCCAGATCGTATTCAGATATGCAGATTGAGTTGGTGAACCAAGACCAATTCGAATCCAAAACGAGCACCGACGAGAAACGTCTGTACTGACTGGGCTGATTGATGTTGAGACACGGCATACTCTGCTCATGGTCCTGGCCACTAGAAGTACACAGCTGAGGTTGCATTCGCTCTGCCATACCACCCGAGACTTGAAGCGAGACTTCGGTCGGCAGACAAGTTTGTGCTTCTTCTCAACTACTAGCATCACAAGAGCCGAGCTGGTTGACAAAGTTGACATGTCCATTGTTTGCCAGCCGGCTCTTGTTCCTGTCTTGGAAAAAGGAAGCACTCAAACAACAGGCAAAGGCGAGGCCGCCTGGGGCCGCAGATTAAACAAACGGATATGTCTTGAGCGTAATCAGATACAAGCCCGTGATGGGCAAGGCCAGGCCCTGCAATGGAACAACAAAGCCCAATTGCGAAGCTTCCTGGCTTACTAGTCATGCAGCATTCGTTAAGTAGAGGCGCAGGGATTCCCTTCGGCTGTGACATAGTGCAAAGTCTCTCGTTAAGAGATGCTGTAAATTCGTTGCTTGTGTTGTGTTGTGTAACGGGTGTGTTGACAGCGTTGCTGATCAATGATTCCAGCGTTGTACAACATGTACAACAAGTCTTCAGGTTGGAAGATCTGGGCCTTGTCCCCTTGTCATGTCTTGTCTGAATATGTCTTGGATCTCCAACCCATGCTGTTAATTAACAATATCTCAATAAAGTAATGGTATCCCCGGTTCCTGGGTCGTGGCGTGCTTACAAGGCTCTTCCTTGTAGGTGTGAGCGGCAATGTCCAACTAGATTGACATTGATCTCATGAACGTTTCGTCAGCAGACAAACATCTGCTCCAAAACGTGGTCGAGCAAGCTCTCAATAATGTCGGCATCCCTGCAAACTTGCAGGCGGGACTGAAGCACACATGAAATCTGACCGGGCATGTACAACGTCTGAGCGATGTTCAAGTCTTTGAGCCACTGACACACTTTCCAAGTCGGTCAATGACTTCCGCTTCATTTCGATTGGGCTTGAGCATGTAATATCCTTTCTTCTTCCTTGATGACCCACTCGACATGCAGATTGACTGTTTGCAAATGAATGCAGGCACAATGGATTGGACCATATAGATGACGATATGCAGTACATAATGCACATAGAAAACGGCCATAGCTTTGCCAGGCGAGCATACCGCTTGTTCCTAGTCGTGCAGAAGGCTGGAGCGACAGCGCACTTCCTGGAGTCTGCAGAACCAGCCTCAGCCGCCGTTTGCTGAGGCGTTTTAGCGACGAGCAATATGCAGGACCGAGACGCAAGGGAGAAAGGCCCTCTCCACATTGGGCATGACGGCTATACGGTGCAGTCGGTGCGAGTGTAAATATAGAACAGGACTAAAGCCCGGCTGCCCGTATTGAAAACGGCCAAGAGCGAATATCGCAAAAGGATATTGGTCCATGTCCCATGTCGCAGAAGCCATCTAAGCCGACAGGAGCAGCCTCCACTAACTTGCGTCAGGAAAAGACATCCCTGGCGGCACATCGATAAGCAAGATTTGGTATCAGCGCCACAGAAGAACCGATCTCTGAATGCAAGACATCGCTAACTATTGGGGAGATATCGCTCCTTGCCCGGTCGCGTGGCGTATGTATGTCTTGCATGTACAAACGCTCTAGCGGGACATGCCCTGAGAGAGCGCCTATAACTCTCTTCTAGAAGACTGAGGGCGTTGTCCAAGAACGTGACAAACAATTAGACTGCTTCAATTCAGTAGACAAAGGACTCAAGCTTGTGAAATAGCCCGGCCTCGAGTTCGCTGACAGAACGAGTCTTGTGCGAAGAAGTCTCTGACTTGGCGATACAGCTTAGACATGCTTCGAGATGTTTCAATGCGGAGTTGAGCAAAGCAGCCGTCCTTTTGAGTCGGGCTTGTTTCAATTGGTTCCATGGCAGGTCTTCTCGCGTCCGGAATCAACCAGCTATCGTGTTGAACCTCCATCTTCCTCGGCTGCATACAGCGAGAATACTAGCCTAGTCAAGCAGGCTATCATTCTCTTCTTTTCTTTTCCCTCCGTTTTGCATCACGCTCTACCGTTACCCCACAACATGTGAGAAAACACTCCGTCCCCAGGCCAAGGATAGACTGCCCGTCCATTTTGGTACAGCAAGCGCAGACTCCAGGCGGAGGATTCTTTTAGTGTACATCCCGAATGAACATGCTAGTTACCGGACTGTCATTTAAGGGTGTCACCCGTGAGGATGCAGCGTTCCGTTTGTGTTTCCCACACGTATACGCAATTGGTCAACAAGCCCAGGGGTCCTCGCTCTCAGTGTCTCTTGTGACGCATAGAATCACGGACAAAGATTTTTGGCTGACCAAAAGCGCTATTCAGCTAGGGCGCCATGCCCGCGACAGCATGGACGTCCTGTGACGATCCGCAGGGGAGCTCGATTCGAAGATCCGGAAGTTAAAACACATGCAAAGAAGGATCTGAAACCGATTCCTTATCCACAGAAGGAACATCACAAGACCACTCGGTCTTGATGAATTCCATGTCGGTTCCCGTTAGAGACTGAAATCGCAGTCAAGCCCACGCCATGCACTGAATATCCTCGACAGGGTCTTCGGAGGTTCACAGTTGCACACCTGGAGGGCTCTAGCCTCAAAGTGGCCATGCTTGTGGCAATAGTTTCAGCGTCACTACATGCACCGAATTCAGGTTGAGCAAGCAAGCCCCAATTCCTTGCTGCCTTGCAAACGTAGCGAGTCAATCCCAGAGACAGGTATCACCAGAGGCACAATGATGCAATTTGTCAGAGACAAAATTGCTTCCAGCTCAGTCACGGTCTTCGAGGTTGGAGACCTATGAGCACACACTGGTGTGGCGTGACCAATAGTTATTGTCCATCGATGCCAGTGCCGAGCCCAGTTGCGATCTGAAACGGCTGGATCCCAATCGACATACCCCGGTCGACAGCCGCGTCTCTCAGCCCAGACTCATCTACAGAATCGTTGCCGATTGAGACAACTCAGGTGACAAGGCTTAGGGCTAGACGCTTGTCGATTGACCCAAAGCTCGACCGCCACACGCCCTGCTCGGGGCCATACATTAGCCTTTGATGTGGTAAGAGCATGGCGGTCTCACCCCCCATGTGCCTTGCTTGAAGCTGTGTCCGCCGATGTCTTTGGCGACATATCAGGAGCAGTAACCATAGCCGAGCATGACGGATTTTTGATCCATAGATAGACATCAGTTACAGAGTATTCTGTGTCCGAACAGCCAGAGAGGCAGCTAGCTCGCACAGAGCACATTGTTCGGACGTAGAGCCAAACATGTTGTGGCGTGCCAGCTTGCAATATCTGGCCCCTGTTGACGAGAGTGGATTACTTCCATCAGGGCTGTGATCTGTTAAACGTCTCGAAACAGAGCTGTCAGGTATGACAACATCTCAAGCATTGGGGAAACAGTAGGGATGCCGCCGGTAAGCGATGCCATGACAGTCAGAGATGGGGTAGACCTGGAGATCTCATCCAGAACAACACTTGTGGTCACTCAACAGCGGGAGGGAGATCCTCTCCGCTCACCTGCAATTGCGCTTGTCGGTCAGAAAATCCGGAAACGTCGCTCATGCGCAAATGGTGCTCAGTGAGGGCTCGGCTCAACAGTCCACATTGTCTCCCGTTGCTTGTAGGAGTTAAAGATCTTCCGTTGAAGGACCGGAGGTGAGATGTTAAGGAACTTGGTGATCACATATCACAGTGTAAAGCAAAGGCATCAGAGGCTCGCCTTGATGGGGACAACTGTCAGACTCGTGTTGTCAGGGTATTCCATGCTCGTGTAATGCCACACAATGCAGTGTATATGATATTAGTTAGCGCATTCAGACCGTAGGAAGTCGGAATGCTTTCCGTCAGAGTTTTACGCTGAGCAGTACCACTTTTGTGGGCGTTGCACTGCTGTGATCCGTTTCGCAATCCACCACATTCGTTATCTTCTAGACCTACGGTCATTTTCATCCCGCCCGTATCGATCCTTCTCTCTTCCTCGGTCTCGGTGATCGCGGTCCCGGTATCGGTTTCTATCTTGATCGCGACGGTCCCTATCTCTTCTATCCCCTCGGCGATCGTCCCTTGGCTTGTGGTAACGATCCCGGCTTCGGTCTCTTGGTCGTGGACTTCGACTCCTGTTTTGTTGCCGCGACGACTCTCCATTATCACGAGGTCCTGGTGGAGGAGGGGCGTCGTCTTTGTCTTGTTTGGGACCATTTCTATCCACTTTGCCCTTCATTTCCTCCTCTCCGTAGACCATTCTGTAGTTGCCGCCTGTGACCCGTTCTCCCTCATCACGGTACTGGCGACGCTTCTCAAGCTCGTCAACACCTCCCCAACCGCCTCGACCAGCATTTGTTCTGCGTTTGCTGTTGGTGTCCTTTCGCCAAACATCGCTCAATTTGCTGACACTCTGTGAAAAGTCCACGTGAATGCGCCGATCGTCAATTAGAACTCCTTGCATCTTGAAGTAGGCGGCTTCGCAGGATGCTTTGTCCTCGTATTCGATAAATGCATATTGCAAACTGTCGCCCGTTTTTTGGTCTCTGATAACTTCGCAACTCAAGATCTTGCCAAATCGGCCAAAAATAAGCTCGAGATCCTCGTCTCCCGTTACGGGGTTCAGTTTACAGACGAACAGGACGTTTTCGGGAGGCTTGACTTCGGCAAATGGCAAATCTCCCATCATTTCCAGAGTGAGAGCTTGGGCCTGTGCCTCCCTGTTGCGACGCCTCCTCTCCAATTCCTCCTCGTCAACGTTGTCGTCTTCGTGTAGCGCTGCCTCATCCGCGATCCGGACAGTCTTCAATTGCTGGTCTGTAGGAGGTGGGCTCGAGCTCGGTTCTCTCAGGCCAGGCGGGTCGGCATAAGGATCGTCTAGAATAACGGTGTGCTTGATGCGAATGTCGATAAGCGGGTGCCCCTTCTCGTCCACGATCGCCTCGTTGATCTTATCTAACGCCTCGAAACCTTCAACCACCTTTCCAAAGATCGCTGCCTTGCCATCTAAGAAGTCTGTGTCTTGGCCGAGTGTGATGATGAACTGGGAGCCAGCGACACGAACATCCGGGTCGGACTGGAGAGGCGCTGTGGCCATGCTAACTGTTCCTCGCTCCAAGTGTTTCAACTTGGGGTGGAAGAAGGCTGGGAAGGTTCGTTCGGATGGGTCGCCGGATACGTGACCCCATATTGAAGAACCGCCATCAGAGTCTTTCGAGAGAGGGCCGAGAGGATCGCCGGTTTGGAAGGAGAAGTTCTTTTGGACGGAGTGAACGGGGGAGAAGTTGTAATATTTGACCTTGCAAAGCTTAAGAAAGCTGTATTATCTGTTAGTTCAGCCACTCAGCAAATGAAGCGCAGACATCGATGGTATTACTTACTTTTCGCATAGCTTCGGCGCATGATCAACCAAGAGGTCGATAACAATGTCACCAGCGCTGGTCTCGAGGAGAACCGACATTGCGGGCGTGTCCTTTTGCGGTCTCTATTCGATAATGGGGTGACAAACAATGAATTGATAAATAGAGGTCAGACAGAGCTTGTCAGAATTGAAGTCGCGTTGTTGAAGAATTAGAAGGAATGAGGTAACTGGCATGAGCCACTGTCGCGAAGCTTTCCAGAAGTTGCGGATCTACCATTGCGGCGTGTGGCGGTGCACGTTACATAATCACGAGATGGCTCTAATTGACCCAGACCACTTGAACATCAGTGCAGGATCGTGCGAGGCTGGCAAACGACATTAATATTTGATTGCCGACTCTATATCTCATGTTCCAGGTGCTTGAAATAGAAAATACCATGCCGAATATTTCTCCCTCACACCATGCATGTACACGACACGGTTGGGCTTCGTCAATGACCCTGCCCGCCTAACGACTTACAACATCGTGAAGAGCTTCAACTAATGCCTAGACATGCCGACAGCTAACCTGAAACGCTTTACAACAGCCGTTTCCTTCAGGTCTATCAATTCTCACCTAGTGTTCTCCCACAAGATCTCCATACCGTGCGCCTCTCACAGGGTTGTTCAACCAAGTCACAACCCATCGCCAATCAGCAACAGATAACTTCAGCCTCCAGAGCCTCATTACCAGTTCCTCCATCATGTGGACCAAAAACTCCAGCTTCGCATCCTTGTTTTGCTAAACGTCAGACTGACCCGCAGTTGAAGTCAACCAAACGTCAGAAGGCCGCTTATATGACGTTAGTCAGGACCCTGATAATCCTCTGTTTCAAAGAAAAAAAAACTTTTTCTCTTACGGAAACATGATGCTCTTCTTTTGAGTCACAGAGGAGTCGCGGGCCATGTTACAGTGTCGTGGTACCTTGAAGATCGGCGGGAGCAAAATGTCCGGATGTGTTGAACACATATCCAACCAAGCACATGACCTTAACCTCAAGCAAGGATATTTCCGTATTACGGCCATCTAATTGGAGATTTTACTCTTCTGGAAGAATGATCCTTGAAAGATGTCAATATGATCCCAACGGCCTGGATCTCGATGCGCTCGCTATGTACAACTACAGTGTTTCGCCTGGAGAATAATTATATACAGCAACGCCCCGCTACGTCATCTCAGATTTGACACTCTGGGGTTTGACTTTTTTGACAGATGGGGATAGCATCATGATGATATCGCCGATGCCCCATCACACACACACGTTGGGATCGTTCTTGGTCCAAACAAAGGTGAGAGACACCGTTGGGGTGTAGATTTGGTCTCAGTTATCGTTTCGGGGGCTTATCCCATCGCCGGATCGACAACGTTGGAAGGTCATTCCCATCACGGTGGTTTGGTCGTGTGCCATTCTTAGTGTTGATCAAAGGTGACGTCCCAGGATACGACGTAGTCCGGATACAAGAGGCCATTCCCGGAAGCGCTAGGGTAGTCTTGCCGGATATCAGGAACTTGCCTTGGGCTCAAGACAGTCAAGGCTGAATGAGGTTGATGGTTGTCGTGGTGGTGCGCTACCCTACGGAGACCAACAACAGACTTGGGTGCGATAGCGTAGCCCTGCGTAATGAGACAAGATACAAGAAACAAGAAATTGTTTAGTGGTAGTAGCGCATCCTAGATAAACTCTCTACTCATAGACTATTTTCTATACGATAAGCTTAAGTCAAGTGTTTTACTACTGTTAGTGTCTCCTACAATGCACTGACAAGAATATCGAGGCCTCCATAGCAACGCTTCAAAGCGACAAGCTTACAACATCACGATCCATCATTTATCAACGATTATCCCAGCCGGAGCTTCTCCTCAGCTATTAAGTCAAAGCTTAAAGAGATTCTCTCAAGTGATGCGAAATTTACGTATATTACTAGAACCAACCGTCGCCTCGCTCACCCTACAGCATCATACTGTCGCAAAGATCGACTCAAAAGTCAGTCCGTGCTGTAAGATATCAGAAAACCTGCTTGTCCATTAACGTCACCGTCCCTGACGGTCATGTTACTCTCCAGCATTTCCTTCACCGAAACGCTCAAGCACCTTTCACCTTGTTCAGTCTGCAAATCAGGTCGATCCTACTAACACAGCACAGCCGGATTAAAATTCCGTTTCGCAGCGGTGTGTGCCGTGTGGGTGGCAAGGAAAGCTCAAACAGGAAACAAACAAACTCCCCGATCGTGATCGATAGAGCCAAATCGTGCTGGTAGTTCATATCAAGAGACATTCCCTTCTCCTTCTGAGCTTAGTCTAGCGCTATCAGAGACCGTTATTCCCACCAGGGTTGGTATGTCTTTGTGAGTGTGTGTGTGTGCAAGCGCCCGGGCGCTTAAGTGCCCATTCTGTTGCCCACTGGGCAGGAGATGATCTTCATTTCCCCCAACGGGCTTTTGATGCAGACAGGGGGCAGACAAAGATTTGTGGGCTCGACGCGTGTTGTCTGGCACTGCTAATCTTTTGTGTCTCTAACCAGGAGCGGGGCCGGCCGACATGCATTGAAGCGAAGGTATCTTGGGGTAGAGGCTGGAACTGGGACAAAGAGTCTTGAAGTAATTGAGTCACTACATTCTTGAGAGGTTGGTTTGGTAACCACAGGTGATAGACATCAACATTCACTGAGATATTAACGAGAAACTTGTTTGTGTTTGCGAAAGCACATGTATGTATTGTATATGTAGTGTTCATATTTGACGCTGTGTCGCTTAACATCTCCTCTCGGGAGATCTTCATTCATGATGGTTAAGAGAAATAAACATGTGGCGTTTATCCCTCGCCTCGTATTCCAGCGTGGCTCAAGAACTGTAAAAGAAAGTTGATACAACAAGTAAAGCCACGGAATGACACCGTGATATGCAGATATTGGCTTCCTCATGAGAAGGACCAAATGAAACAATAGACAAGAAATGAAGTTGTGTAAGTGGGTATGGGGACGAAGAAGAAAAAGACAAAGAAGAGACAAAATAAAGATAATAAAAAATAAAAACCCCCAATGATTCAAATCGCTTTTCCAACATGTTCCCAAATTCTGTTGTTGATTCCATAAAAGAACCATGTAATGTGTTTGCCTCCCTGAGCTGTATTTTATCGCTCGAATCAATCGATTCCCTTTCCCAGAAACGCCTTCGCCAATGCAGCCAAAGCAGATAAACCCCAAAAAGAGAATAATTAGAATTAATGCCAAGTTTTGTTGTGTGTGGAGGCGCATGCTTTGCCACCCGCCGCCATCAACCTCAACACGACGACTTGCATATTGTGTGTGTAGCATCCGAAAGGATGGCGATGGCAATAAGTAAAAAAAGACAGCGAAAATTAAGTATTATACGCGTGTGCTTTTTACTCGTTGCCTGAGCTTCTGCGTCTTCGGCCACTGCGAAGTTCCTTTTCCGTCTCCATGAGTCTTGTCTGTACCCATGTTCTGAATGCACGGTCGGCACGTACACTGCTGCAGTTGAGAAGCTCTGTCAGGGTACGCTTGATGCTCTCGTTGACTTCGGAGAGGCGCTGCTCTTCTGCTGATATTTCGTAGATGGTTTCCTCATCGGGGATTGTGGTGAGTTCATTGTGGTTCTCCCAGCCACTGAAACGGGCATGGGAGCGTGAGTGGTGACGGCCGCTTCGGGAGTGGCGTTTCGGCGAAGGCGGCAGCGAGAGAGATGAGGATGAGGAGGATCGGGTTGGCGATGTAGATGGTGAGGAGAATTGGGAGCGGCTTGATGAGTGGAACTCTGGACGGATCTGGTCGAGGCGATCACAGAGATCTTGGTGTTGCTCTGTGAGAAGCATGTACTTCTGGAGAGCCATGGTGTATGTTTGTGCGCCGACGGATGCCATCTTTGATAGTGGGATTGTTAAAGATGAATATGAAGCTGGTGTGGATAGAGAGCTATTCGTGGATGCTACTGATGTTGATCGGTTGTGCCCGGAGAAGAAATGGGGTCGAACGTCTAATGATGATACCATCGAAGCGATTCTGTGGTATGTGGGAAGATTCCAAGGGAGAATGGGAGTCGCGATTTACAATGCTGTCGCGAGCCAGGCAGGATTTCAAGTCGGGTCGTCCGGTTTATAGAACAAAAAGAAGTTCTTGTGACTATCTTTTTCAATTCCTTGTGTATCGAAATGCAGCCGCAATATCCGAGACGTAGGTACTGTGTGTCGATCGTCGGATGGTACGTCGTGGTTACTCAAGGCTGAACAGGGCCAATCTGGAGCTGGCGTTGGAGACGTGTGGGTGGTATGGGTGATGAGACAGGACGGATGAGATAGGTATCTGCAAGATCAAGATCACGAATGCAGTACGAATTGGAGTAGTAGGAAATGGATATACGGTAGTGAAGAAGGATGAATATGAGTGAGTATGGGGAAGATGTCGACGGGGGTGGTATAGTTATATAACAAGTGCGTGCTCTCGTCGATGGATGATAAGGAATAGGAATAGGTACCGTAGGTAGGTTATGATGATCGAGTTAGTGCCATTCGGGGGGTGGATGGGGTGCTTCATTAATAAAGATATGGATCACCTCCCAGCCAGAATAGAATTGGTTTGGTAGACACAGGCTAGGCTAGGATGCACGGGAGGGGTTAGTAGAATAACAGATTGGATTGAATTTCCCACCCAAGATTGAACAAGGTAATGTACCAAGTACGAGATCCCAGGTGAGAGACCCAGCAAGGAAATGGGAAATGAAGGGGAATCTCCAGGTCTGTAGCAGCGAGTCAGCACCAGGAACAAGCCACATGTGGAAGTAGACCGGTACAAGTTTTACCTTTTTTGCTTCCCCCTAGAGCCAACCCCTGTCATTTTCTAAAGTCCTTGGCTTTCACACTCTTACTCTCACTCAGTCTCTTCCTCTCTCTCTGTCTTTCTTCAAACAAGTTCCCAGTTCGTGCCTTGTTTGGCATCTGTAAGGTTAGCTCAAGCCACCAGAGAGAGGGGAGGCTTGCTGCTCGACCCCTTCTATTGGGACACTAGAATGAACAGACCCTAACTAACAGAGATCCCTGGCCTGAGCCTGAGAGAGAGAGTCTGGTCTGGGCACAAGCTTTGATGGTGGATAACTGCGGGCGATGTGACGGGATAGGGTGTGAAATCTGCGTAGCGCAGCCCTTTTTTTAGACTTGGCTCTTATTGGGGCCATGTCCCATCAGCACAGTGTATCTGATTTGATCCCAAGTTCTCACAGGGTTGACTGTCTACTGTCTAGTCTACTGGGTTGGGTTACTTTGCTGAGTTGTTCGACTCCTCCTTCTCCTCCTCCACAGACGGCAACTCTCCAAAAAAGAACAGTAGGAATAACGTTGTGTGTGGTTCGTTCCGCACGCCATCCTCCACAGCAATGACAAGACATTCCTTTCACTATCAACAGTACCCTGTTCAACTTCAACCCAAATTCGACCAGTAGCAGCTAACCCATGTTCTAGAGAGTAATCAGACAACATGTCCGCGCTTAAAGGATAGTAGTGCTTTTTCATCAGAGACATGAAAATTTTTATATGTCTCATTCAGAAAACCCGATTTGGAGTTCGATTGCAAGCTTCCTTGATACCTAGCTTGTTGCAAAAACTCCATATAATAGCGTACGTAGTGAGAGTGGATAGGTTAGGACCCGAAACCCCCGGCCTCGACGATGGCTTTTCCCCCGGCTGAGCCCGGTGCGGAGGTTGAGCGAGAAGAGAATGCGTGAGAGATATCATGAAGCACACACGATACGTCGCTTACCAGCGCACACACGAATATTGGATTCTTGGCGGTGTGTTTTGCGTCAGTAAGACCAGAGACCACTCACATCGAGCAGTTTTGGTATATAGACGAATCGTGCTGTGGCGATTGGTGTTGAGGCCTGGTTCTTGTCTTGTTAGTGATTATGCACTGGCATTCTAATGGACCCCAACCCAGGTCTATCCCCTCAAAAAGGCACAAACTACAAAAGACCTTGGGCCTTGGTTGAGCTGGGGTCACCGCCTGACCCCACGTGCAGGATATATCTGCAGCCGGTGAAAACAAGAATTGCCTGATACTCCATAGATGGAAAGGGCCATAAAAAGAACGTTGCAGTAGTAGGAACCGGCAATGATAATGTGGGTGAGCCTGAGGAGGAGGAGGAGTTGCTTATCCGCACCGCACCGCACATCAAAGATACTGGGTATGGAATTGGTACAGGGCTGTCACTCTGTCACTGCTACTACTGCACTGTGCCGCTGAGCTGGGGTGATAGAGAAAGAGAAGCGCTATTGATACAACAACCACGAACCAATTCCATTCTCTGTTTCCCGGGCTGCAACCCCTCCTCTTCCAGATGCAGTTACGGCTACAGGCGGGAGTTTGATAAGGAGCACAGCTTACAGAGTGCCTGTCGTGGGCTGATTGATTCACGATAGCTACTGTAACTGTAACCAGGCCATAGATTGTGACCTGTACCTGTCTGTATCCGTAGCTATCATCATCACAACCTTGGGTAGCTACGGAGAAATAAAGAAGCTGTAACAAGCAACCTACAGAACACGCGTAATGCAATTCCCCGTCCTTGGAAAAAGTTGTGGACTCTTTGTTTGTCCTCTCCATCTCTCCCTCACACCCCTGTTGGCCAACGATAACAAATATTGGAGGTGTTTGACCCCCCCGGAATGAAAAAAAAGAAGTAAATTGAATTGCAAGGATCAGGATAACTCTACTAACTTAAGCCCTGGCCCATCGACAAACGCTCCGAAATACAGATAAGCAAGGGAGCTTTACCTTTATTTGACATGACATGGATAATAAAAGCACGCACACAATTGTAGTATTCTCTAAGAATTGTAGCTTTTTTCCCTTTGTTTACGAAAAATACATGGATATTCCCAATGTCAGTTGATTTTCAGGGGTGTTGCCTTTCTCTCGTCGTTGATCGACTTTGCTTGCATAGCCGAAGCCCGAGAGGCGGTTGGTGGGAAAAGGAACCGTATCATGATTCCAACAGTAACAACACTACATCACATCATTGACGTAGCAACTAACAAAAAAACAATGGGGTTATGAATGAATCATCATGCTTCAATACGAAAAGATAAACTCCCCCAACAAATGCAAAAATCTTCTTTCTTGTTTCTTGGTGATGAAGAAAGACAGGTCCTGGCTCCCTCCCATCGACCCAAGCTTATAAGCTTTCTTGCGATCTTCAATGCTGGCGTGGCTGGCGCTGTTGATCCTTATGCAGTTGAACCGGAAACAAGAGGAAAAAAGGAAGGGAAAAAGGATCCAAGCTCCCCGGCCGCAGAAGTATGTCTGATCTGATCGGCTTTGCATACATAGCAGAAACGTTGTCCAACGAACCCTCCCTTCCCATTCGTTCTCGTGTTTCGGCAAACCTACGATTCGTCTAGGGTAAATCGACAGAGCATGTCATTACGAGAGCTTCCTCTCTGTTTTTGCTTTCGCCCATTACGCAACTGATACACTATTCAACGCTTCGGCAGAAAGGTCAACTGACGCTGATGCAAATGAAGCTTTCTGTTTTGTGCTACCGCGCCACTTCATCGACGTTGTATTCTTGATTTCTGGAGAGGTTGCGTGTCAGCCTGCTTTGGGTTTCTTTTACGAGACAACGCACTCATCTGCTCCATCCAGCGTCATCATCACCACAGCCAACCTCACTCGACAAAAGCTCCCAACGGTTGCTCTCAACGACTTCAAAAGAGCACAGTGTAAAGTTTCTCACTTTCAATTATTTGATATGGCCTCAAAATTGACACAGTCTTCCAGCAATACTCCCCACTAGCAAGTCGAGCATGAAGGCGGCGCAACAATTCAACCATCGGCGGTCTATATAGCGCTGTACCTGAGCTCGCATTCCAGCCCGCAATACCAAATCGACACTGAGTTGCGGATAGCATCATTGTAAAGTAGTATTCCCCTAAGCGTGGCCACTGACCCTGTGGCTATCTCTGCCTGCCTATCCCAAAGGTGCCACGTTCTTGGCTGGATGATTCCGAAGTCTACATACCTCCCTAGCCACACCCTCATCTGACCGACCAACTCAAGGGGATCGCATTGTGCGAAACGCCCCCAGCAATGGTGATAATGTGCACCTGTTGCCATCAAGCGGGGAAAAGGCCAATCATCAGCCCAGATCGTCAGCTTGACAACTTCTAGATCGTGCCTCTGCAGCCGACCCCCTCTTCGCTCTTCCCCGCAACGTAAACCCAATTGCCTCCAGGGGTCTTGAGAGGCTGAGCCCTCTTTTCGCCTCTGGGGCCTAGGCGATCCCCTGGGAAAGTCTAGCCTGCATCGTGGTGGTTTCTGTCCCTTGGATGGCGATAGAGTTGATGTCAGGATGCCGGTATCCATGCTGCACGATTGGCCTGATACGGTTCCTGGAACAGGTTCATGATACTGCAAGCATCAGATCACACAATAATGGGCCCATGAGATAAACCAGGGACTTGATGTACCGTCATAGTTGACTTGCAATGGCCTGACTTTGGCAAACATGCTTAAAATCACATCGTCGTGACCGTGCAGTTGCTTGTCCGTTGCATCCGAGTCTCAAACCTCTGATACGTCGAATCAGAAACCTTTGACAAACGAAACCAGCTAGCTATCAGCCACCAAAGTGCGGGGCCACAACCGCATACCCTGAGCTGACTATCAGTCTGGTGGCATGACGATTCACGACCAGTTATCCGGGCAGCCGTGATGTGTATCTTCTGTTGAAGAATATTCAGGTCGACGGTGCTTTTTCGTTGTTCTCTCGGATTTCCCGATGATTCAACCGGCCGCATTCTGTATAGGCCGTCAATGGTGCGACAATCGATGGATTTCCCTCCTGGCCGATTGACGCCAACCTTTTCGACTGGAATGCAGAGGAGTCATCCCTTGAACCAACTTCCACCACGATCTGATCTTCCGCTCTGCACTGGTATGAAAGGAGTATGGCGTACAGTTGTGCGGTCCAGGAGTCTGGTTAGGCTTTGGACACCTTGCAAATGTGGATGTCGACATTGTCGTCGTAGAACGGACCCTGTTGGTCTTGTAGCTTGGGAATTGCAAATTGTATAACCTCTACGGAAAGGCCGTTGGCTTTACACTGGTCGAGGAATGCCTGAAAGGTCTTTTCGTTGCGTTGGGTCGCTGAGATGAAGACCTCCACGTGCGGGTGAAGCTCGAATACCTCGATCAAAGTTCCGATCAGGGCTGCTATCAAGCTCTTGTCGTAAGTAATGTCGGCGCCAAGCACGACATCAATAGGGCGGCCACCATTCCATTTCTCTTCTTCGGTGCCCATGAGTGCGTAACCCCATTTGACGTCCATTGGTGTCACAAGTGTGGAATCCTGGAGGTCATTGAGGAAGAGGTTATCGGGGAGGTTGTTGATCACATCGTCGGAGCCATCGGATGCGATGACATGTTCAGACCCCAGGTAGTTTGCGCAGAGAACGGAAAGGTATCCTGTGCCGGCCCCCAGCTCTAGGACTCGCTTGCCTTTGACAATGTGTCTGTTCTGACAGAGATACGATCCCAGATGGAAGGCAGCTTCCCATGTGCGCAGGCCGGTCGTCCCTGAGCCCGAAATGAGAGACCGATTCTCAAGAAGGGTGACACAAGGCGGACGGGAAGTTTGATCACGATGATCCTCTTGGCAAAGTTCAGAGAGATGGTAAGTGACGTAGGCCTTTTGCTGAGCAGAGGTGGTTTCTGAAGGCAATGGGTTTGCGAGAAATAGTGAGAGGGCAGACATCAAGTCATCAGAAACTCCCTATTCAATATCAGCAACTATTACAAGAACATTTGTATGTCGTGATATTAGGGACTATGACTTACATACTCTTCCCAGTCATCGATACTAGCTTCAATTCGCGCCATGAGCTCTTTAAGCACACGAAGCTGAAATCGTGGAGGGGGACCATATCGAACAGCACCATCGGCAAATAACCTCTCGTAAAACTCATCCTGAACCTGGGATGTCTTTAAGAGCGCAGGCTCTGGGAATTCCAGGTCAGGGTGCAGTTGTAGATATTGATGACAGAACCGGTTAACTTGTTGTGAATTTGCAGACGACATTTTGCACATTTCGGCGAAGGGAATTGCTTTGATTATATAAATAAGTCTTTTTCTTGAAGATTTCGAACGTTATACTGATTGTGATCGTGATCGGACCATCCTGGAGCCCATTGCAAAGCAAAGCAACAGCTCCATTGGGCAATAACAGTGGTCTGACGACTATCTCCACCAAAGACTGGAGTTTAAACTTGGCAAATGTTGGAACAAGTCCAACTCGAGAGGCTGAAGAGCCGTGTCCAATATCCGATCTATTTCCAGCTCCCCTCAGACCGAAGATATTCCGAGCCGGCACGTGATTTTGCGGAAAAACCCTCCTGTTCTGTCGGCCTCAGACTTAAGGCATCAGAACGCACAAGCATCTTTTCTTAGGGTTGGACCAAATTAAGCGACAAAGCGAATTTTGCGACCCTTCCCAGTGTGACAACTTCATCAACGAAACGATCTCACCCCCAACGCCCAGTCTCTCCACCGTCAACACACCCAGAGACCATCACGACAATCGGCAAAAATGGCGGACAACGACTCTCCCGTCACCCTCCGAACTCGCAAGTTCATCCGCAACCCTCTGCTGGGCCGTAAGCAGATGGTCGTGTGAGTGACAACCCTCTGAATTGAATTTGATGACAATCAGTCCTCCGTTGCTCTGTTTTCATGGCCTGTCGTCGATGCTTGCTACATGATCTCGTCTTTTCTCCCGCTCGAACATTTCTGCAGAACACAGTTACTGTTCTTTAAGAAACGATTTATACGCTACGCAACGATTTTAATGTCGAGAAATAAACAACACCGTTCAGCAAAATGGGACAAGGCGGGCAAGCATCAATCATGGTTCATGGGCAGAGCAAATACAGGGGGACTAACGTCATGTTTTTTTATATTTTGCTTGGGCTGACCGATTGCGATGCGTTTTTACAGTGACATCCTCCACCCCAACCGTGCCAACATCTCCAAGGAGGAGCTCCGTGAGAAGCTCGGTTCCCTCTACAAGGCCCAGAAGGACCAGATCTCCGTCTTCGGTCTCCGAACCCAGTTCGGTGGTGGCAAGACCACCGGCTTCGCTCTCGTCTATGACTCCCCCGAGGCCATGAAGAAGTTCGAGCCTCAGTACCGATTGGTGCGCGTTGGCCTCGCCACCAAGGCCGAGCGTGCTTCCCGACAGCAGCGTGCGTATCATCAAACACATAAAGGTTTAGTCTGGCTGACACTCGACAATAGGCAAGCAGCGCAAGAACCGACAAAAGACCCTCCGAGGTACGGCAAAGGTCAAGGGTGCCAAGGCGAAGAAGGAGAAATAAACGATTCATGGCTTGGCTTGTGTATATCCTCGGGCTGGTTGGGGAGCAGCTGCTGCTATGTCTGCGGCTGCGTGCATTCGGTGGTCATGCGGGTGCGTCCATTTACTACGGTCCATCCTCGTCGTCGGCGTCGGCTTTGGCATAGGGTACAGGGACTTGCTGGCGGACGCGGGGGCTATCTGGACTCGACGAGGGGGATTGAAGGCTACGCTTTCACCTTCCTTCCTCAATACACTAGCATGAAATCAATGGTGTTTTTCGGGTTTCGGACCAAAAACAAAAAATAGCAACGTCTCTGGTTTTCACGCGGGTCTGTTCTTTTGGTGTCCCATGGATTGACGGTGATATCAATGTATGACTCATGACTTCACAGCAGTATACTCTCAAGGAAGGGGAATGCAGAATGCTTCTAATCAATCTAGATGCCGCCCAGCAGCACAGCAGGGTATCAAGACGAATCTATCCCAAAAAAACTAAAACTCCAAACTCCACCCAATGCATCTTATCCCCATCTCAAACTCACCACCACCCTCCATACAACAGCATCGCCAACCCCAAAGCAATCCCAACGACAACCTTCCACCCCACAATCTCCCCTCTCCGACCCTCAGCAGCAGCCTTGTAAACAGGGATATGCCATCCGCAGCGTTCCTGTCCGCCTCTAGTCCTGCACTCGTAGTACGTTGTCTGCCTCCAACCCATGCTCTCCAGCTTCTCCGCCTGGTCGGGCGCCGCCGTGACGGGAGGGTTGAAGACTGACGGGTTGGCGTTGTTTCTCTCCTGTCTTTCCTCCAGTGAATCAGGCATGCTTGTCGTTTCAGGGAGAGCGTGTGATAGTGTTGGTGCGGGCTGGGCTTCTAGTGTTTGTGTGGGTAGACAGAAGCTCAACCTCACGATGGTGAGGAGGGTGAAGATGAAGTAGTGAAATGGCAACATGATTGCGATGTAGATGTTGTTGTGTATATAAACAAGTTTCGTACGAACTGAAGAGTAGGTATATCTGCTTGGTGACAATTGTAGATTTCTGTCGTGGTAGGTTTGATTGATCTTGTCGTGTCGTTATATATCCGTCTTGAACCAAGTATTTTACGTTGTCCCTTTAACAAAGAAGAGCACAGCAGTAATGTTCACAATTCACAAAGTCAAGAACGAAAAGAAAAGAAGGACCGATCAAAGGGAAACACATTGCTTCCATGGCCTGAACAATAAATATATACAGCTCTCACAAACCCCCACGACATAGTAACCACGCGACAATAGCCAACGGCCGTGACATTTCATTGCGTTCATGAGACACTAGATTAGGAGACTTGGGTGGTAGATTCTGGGTAGTCTTTGGTGGTGATGGTGGGTTGTTTCGCTGCATCATCTGAACGCTCCAAAGATTTGGTTGGCTGACATGGTCTGGCTCGTGATGCAGCTTTTGCTCCTAACCCTGCGCTGAGACAGGCCCACGACTAAACCATCGGTTCGTGATGCTCCTCACATGAGACGTTGGGCATTTGAGCAAAGGGAATTTGTTTGACGAGGATGAATCTTGGCTTTTCTGAACTTGCTTATTTTCTTTGTATGCTAGCTTTAATAATGTGCGAATTTGCACCAGCTTAATCTTTTGTCCTCAGCCAAACGCTAGGCTGTCATGCACGATTCCCCAACGCCATGTTCTTAATATTACACATAAACTCCATTTTGTTATCCTGCCTGCAAAAACAGGGCCAGGCACATGATTCAATGACGCAAAAGACCTCTTGTCCCTTCCAGAACTTCCATAGACTAGGGGTAGAAGAAAGCCCAGGTTACATAACCTAAGAGATGGTCTAAACTGACACAAAGCAACTGACGTCCCTTCCGCCGACAGATTTAATCTCTGCTCTCTTGCCGTATCAGAACTTGCGAGTTAGCTTCCTACGCCCTCTGATCTGACTATAGGCACTAGCAGTGACATCTCGGACCGGTGGAAGACATGTTCGTCCACGAGCAGTGCGACTTTGCGTAGCAGTGGTCGTCTTGTTAATCTCTGTTGTCGTTGTCGCTATCGTTGTCGCTGGGAGACTCTTGCCTCGACTTCGTGTCGTCACTTCGCTATAATTCTTCTGTACCCAACCTTCACCTTGCGGCAGAGGACTATCATGATAAGTCTCGTCCTCGCTATCTTGCGCATAGTGCTCGGTGTACTGCACAGATGGTGGGCTTGAGCTCAGTTCGATAACCTGGCCGCCTTCTTCAACCATAGCCTGTGATTCTTGCTTGACCTTTTGCGAAGGCGGTGGTGTACATTGCTTAGCTTCGACGGCCTCTGTTTGCGATGCCTCGATTTTGATCGAGCGCTGTAAAGGACTGCTCTCTTGTGGCGCATGCGACAACAGGCTGCGTAAAGATTTGTTGTGCAGGTGAGAACGATCGGTCTCGTCGTCCCCCTCATCCAATTTTCGCATCGCCTCTTCATATTCAGCATCATGATTTTCAGTCTTTAGATGCCGAGGAGCAGACGGCTGTGAGAACTTCATTGGGCTCTGTGTTTGTCTGGCCGTTTGGAATAGCTCTTCCAAGGAAGGAAAAGGACTGCTACTCCTCACCGACACAATCGAATTCTGAGGACTTGTTGCTCTTCTATCATTGCCCACAATTGAATCTTCAACACGCTCTTCTGGAAGGTCTTCGAGACCACTGATTGATAGTGGCTGTCTTCCACTTCGAACGCTACCCACAGACGACGGCACTCTAAGACGGTAATCCATAGGTATATCATCTTTGGTGGGAAGTGCTGGAAGCTCTGGTGACGGCATACTAGCAGGAACAATTGTGTCCCAACCAGCCTCAACTGTCGGCATCGGCTCGTCCAGGTCTCTTGCATCATTCACTCCGTCCAACTCATCCGCTGTATTAATTCTCTTTTCCTCCACATTACTTCCTTCCTCCGAATCGTGCGATAAAGAAACATCATTTCTAGCAACCGATTCCATTGTTTCTCGTAGTTGGCGTGTGGGACTGTTAGTCACATCACTCGGCGTCTCCATTGGGGGTCGAATAAAACTGCTGATTGGGCTGTTCTCTCCCGAAAACTCGAGCCGCGGTGGCTGCTGGCCAGAAGGAATGTCGGTCCCCGAGGGCTTGTCTAAAGCCTCTCGATCCTTCAAATCGGCCTCAATCTCCGCTCTCACTTTCTGCGTATCTAACTCCTCAGCCATAGTCTCATCGGGGTGTGTTCTCGCGCTAACCTTGGTATTCGCCGTTCCGTCCTGTACGGGCTTGGTAGGCTCAGTCGGGAGCTCAGTGCCCTTGGCAAGTGTTTCCGAAGAGGCGGTTGCCGGTGCTGCTTGAACCATTCTTGGATCGGACATTTCTTCCCAGGCAATGTCTCTTCGTCCGCTATCCTCCTCATCTTTGTCCTCATCTTCGTCAAAGTCTGGTACCTCGAACTTTCCGTAGACCCGTTGGCCTGTGTGATAGTCATATTCTTTGTCGTCCTCGTCTCTATCTCTCTTCGCCAAAAGGACTTGGAGACAGTTGTCGTCGCTGATTGACAAGATGAGACCAGTCGCCGATACCATTTCGGGCTGCCACTTTGTCGCTTTCGACATGAGCAGTTGCTTCCAGGTAATGACCATGCCCGGCTTGGTCTCAGACAGTTGGAGACTGGGAAGAGTGGTGAGATCTGAAGGCAGTGAAGGGAGATCATCCATATCTGTATACTGGGAGTCCTGGAGACAAGGCGTGCTAGTCGTAGTCGGTATGTCATCGTAATTCAGCACCACATCCTCGTCATCATTGACTCCTGTTTCAGGATATGAATCTTCAGTCATCTCCATCTCGTCGTACCCTCCATCATATCCTCCGGTTTGTCCCCCCTTTCCTTTACGCTTCTTGGACTTTTTCTTCTTTTTCGTTTGAGTGTCATCCTGCCACTCTTCATCACCGTTCCATTCTTCTCCGTAGTAACTCTCATCGTTGAACTCTTGCGAAGCCCTCTTTCGCTTCCTCACGGAAGTGTACTGTTGTTGAGGATCCCACCGTTGTACAAATGGGAATGGCGGTTCGCTCAAAGTGATGTTCTCCTGGCAGCACTCAACTGCTCGGTATGAGATCTTCTTTCGCCATGCTTCAGGGTCATCGTCCTCTTGTTCTGCTGTTGATTCGGCCTCATCGGCTTTTGGTTCCTCAACTTGAACTCGAGGGTTTTGCAGCGGCTTCACATCCTTCATTAAACTGTTGCGAAGCTTATCTTCGTCAGCTTTAGACTTGGGGTTCTTCAGTCCAAGAGCGCCAAATAGCATTCGTCGTCCGGCTCCCATGTCAACTTTGTGACGACGTTGAGGGGCAGACTCCTCAGCCAGGGCCGCATCTTGCGTTGTAGCAGGCGCCGGTGCTTCCTCTGTTTCAACTTCGACGATCATAGGAGTAGGACCAGTCGCTGGTGTTTCTTTCGGAGGGCTTGGAACATTTTCGCTCTCGTCGCTGACGACACTCAGGAGGGCACGCTTTCGGGCGAGAAATTCAGCATCCTCGCTAGGCACTTTGTTGGTAGACGGCTGAGATTGAGTGTCTTCCAAAGCTTGCATAGCTTTCATTCGCTTGAGCTCACGTCTTCTGGCATTCCTCTTCTTAGTCCTGGTCAACCCGGCGCCAGGTGGCTTCGAATCTTCAGTGCGCTCTGGAACCGATTTTGGAGCTTGGCTTTCAGTCTTCGCTTCAGGGACTGTAGGTTTTCGCGGTTGCTTTACCTGACTCTGCTTTTTCGACGAAAGCTCCTCAGGCTCTGACTCCGAATCCGAATCGCTTGAGCTGGAGTCAGAGTCGCTCGAGCTGTCGCTGTCGCTATCAGAGTCCTGAAGAAATATTTTCGCACCTCCAGCAGTCTTGCTCAAGTCACAACTTGAGCCCGAATATGATTCTGTGTCTGATTCTGGTTCTGAGTATGAGTCGAAATTAGAAAAATCACTCGAGCTTGCGTCCCTTGTCGAGCGTTTTGTGGGATTCTCTGCTTCATCCATCTGTTCGTCTTCCGAATCTGAGGAATCACTATCCGAGCCTGAATCTTGTTCTTGGCCCTTGGAAGAATCTTCATCAGAGCTAGAGTCAGAATCAGAGTCCGAGCTGTCAGAAGAACTCGAGGTATCATCATCTTCATCCACGACACTGATCAAACGTTTCGCTGTTCCACCCATCGCTTCGCTTGGTGCACTGGCATAGGACTCCTCGTTATCCACCTCCTGAATCAATGGCCGTTTCGAGCCTGTGACTTCAGACCGACCAGGAAGCCGTAGTGTCGGCGTCTCCAACTCCTCCTCTTCGTCCGAGTTATGTTGTTCTGCAGGCTGTTCTGTGGGCTGTTTGGGATTGGGCTGACTGGTGTTGAAAACTACGCCAAGGAGGGCAATCTCCAATACCTCGTCAAATGTGATCGTTGGGCTATTGGTCGTGCCAAGGAGCTGGAACGTCTTCTTCAAATCGTTATCGTTTTGTTGCAAAGTATCATGCATGGTCGACAGGGATGTGAAAGGAAACGCGACTCGCAGTGCGGTAATCTTGTCGACCATAGCAAGGTCAAATTTGGGTGCGGAAGAGGGTGCCTGTGGTTCTTGGCGGATGATCTTAGGAGACATCGGATGCTTCTCTCCAGGCCAGTTCTCAATTGAGGCATTCTCTTGTTGTAGGAACTTCAACTCGTCGGCAAGATTATCGTCCGGCTCGTCCTCATCCTCGTCGCTGGTCTCAGAATCCCCGTCGTCGTCATTCTCAAGCTGTGCTTGGCCATCTTTCGTAGGTTGGAAATCAGTGTCGACGTCGAGCTCCTCGTCATTTTCCTCTCCAAGCTCATCCGTATCTATAAATCTAGCTCGAAGGCGCACACTGCCTGGTTCGTCCCGGTCGTCGGTTGGGGGAGTATCTTCGAGCAAGAGCTGTTCCGAAGGCTCTTCTTCATCATCATCCGAACTAGAATAGTCTTCGTCGTCTGTGCTGGATTCTTCCTCTTCTTCTTCCTCGAGTTCTTCTTCGTGTGTGATGCGTGCTCGTTTTCGCGGGGGTAAGTCGAGTGCTGGACGATCGCGCGGCGCCCTTAACCAGGGCCTACCAAAAGCCAGACCATCGATAAGATGCTTTCCGTCCAGGGATATTTGGTGTCGTCCACTAAGTCTTCTTCTTCGGAGGTCGTCCGTGGAAAGTGATCTGATTCTGTGCAACTGTCAGCGTAAAACGATCTCGAGAGCACAGCAATGCATGTCGTACAAAACTTGGTCATCTTCCTTCAAAACTTTGCCGACGGGCTGAAAATGCAGCAGCTCGAAACTGTCGCCCTTGCCATCAGCTAGCTCAACAACATAATCCTCGAGACCCCAATCTGGACTCTCGAGCGGAACGACCTCGTTGACGAGTGCGAGGAGCTTCGAGACGGTAAGGTCGTCGTTTGCGATGCAGGGCCAGACGAGCTTGACTTCAGGTACGGAATGTCTGCGGATGACTAGACGCAGGCGAATCGTCTGGGAAGACATGGTAGCGGTGATATTTGTGAAACGAAGCCGATTATCGCATGTTTATTAAGGAATGTATTGCGTAGAAGAAATGAAGCATGAAGTGAAAAAGTGGAAGGAATCGAGTTTGCGCGAACCGAAATTGAGGCAGCGAATTTAGAGCTTGACGCGCCGTTCAATATTTGGAAACTGCAGCTTAGCGTAGGCCCATAAATCGTCACTACAGTCTTCAGTGACAGGACCCGACCCACTACAACGGCAAAGGTTGACGACTCTGAAAATGATGGAGAAACTCGAGCAAAAAAAGGTAATTAACAATATTCAAGCCGTCTTTTTTCAAATCACGACAATTAAGTAATGATCTGCACAGCAGTGGCAATCGAGGTCGGAATAGTGTTGGTACAAAATGATCTCCTCTCTCCAACAGCTTTAGGCTCCCATCTACAGGCCATCGATAAGATCTCATGATGGATTACACCTCCCATGTCATCATAATATCTTCAGCATCCGTAGAGCTCTCATTTCTGGCCAAGAATTAAACAACATGGGCGTAGAATAGTTCCCAAGACCTGTTGAAATGTGTTTTTTGTCTACCATACCTACACATACATACATCAAAAACTCCACCGTCCAACGCCATCAATCAATCCCAAAGAAAGACGATAAACTCCACTGATTGCAACAAACAGAAGCCTTGATCAAGTCTTTTCTCTATTTGTTCTGGTATTTGTGTTTCTTTTGCGTGTCCGAGTCTCTATCGTGGCACTGATGCCATATCCAACATGTGACCCATCTTCTCAATCTGCGAATCAGTGTTAGTAGGCACCCCTCAAACAAAACGTGATCGCTCCCTTTCAGACTTACCTTGGTCTTGAGATAGCCCTCCACCTCCTGACTTCTGAAACCTCCACGTCCCTTCCACGACAATGGCACCATGGCCACTCGCTCCTTGACCACAACCTCTCTATTAGGACCCTCGACTGCGCGAATCTTGTCAGGGTTGTTGGTCAACAGCCGGACCTCGGGGTGGCCAAGATCGAGCAGCATGGCTGTAGCAAGACCATAGCTTCGAGCGTCGGCAGGATGGCGCAAAAGCAGATTCGCCTCGACAGTATCAGACCCCAGATCCTGAAGGTTGTACGCCTTGAGCTTCTCTCCCAGACCGATACCACGACCCTCTTGTCGCAGGTAGATAATGATTCCGCCGGCCTTGTTGCCTGGCAGACTCATCAGGCGCGCTGCTTCATCGAGCTGCTCACCGCAGTCGCATCGCGCTGACCACGCCGTCTCACCTGTGTAGCACTCGGAATGAATCCTCACCAGAGGAGGCTCACCCGACAGCTGCGGTGGCTGCTCCTCCTGAGGGGTCGCTGGTCCGATGCCACTGGTTGTGCGACCGGGGAACAGCCTTCCTGTGTATGCGCCGCGCACCATGCGGTCCATCTCCGTCTCACCCTCCCGAACAGCATCTAGACTCTTGCTTCGGATATTTTTGCCAAACACGATGGCGAGGTGCTCCTTGTTGTCCACATTGTTGGTGTACAGGTGCAAGAACATCTCCGTTCCTGCAACCGTGGGGATACGGGCACGGACGATGCATTCCACCTCCGGGAGAGTCGGGAGCAGCTTTGGTCTCTTTGATCCGCATCCTCCGGAGGGGAGGGAGCTGTCGACGGGGACACCGCGAAGGCCAGCCGTCGTCGGTGTGGAAGTACCAGGCGTAGAAGGGGGCGTGAAGGAAGGAGAGAGCAGTGATGGCGGGGGTTCTAGGCCGATCGGGGTCTCGGGATCGGGATGGGCGGAGACGGGAGCGGAGGCGGGAGTGGAGGGAGCGGGGGAGAGAGATAGTGAGTCTATGGACTGCTCGAGAGTGTCATTGTGATGGTGCGCAGGAGTCGATGCATCGGCAGGCTCTGTCTTTGGTGAGTAAAAGGGAGGCAGAGCTGAGCTGGAGCCCGCCGGTGAGCCTGGAGTCGCATCGGACGGCATGTTCTGGCTTGAGGCGGGCAAGGACGGCGCCGCGATCGGATTTTGGAGGGGTTCAGTTCGGTTCAGTTCGGTGGCGTGCGCAGACTCAATGCGCATTCGGCAGGTGGTGAGAATCTAGTGGGCGAGAGGAGCAATGGTGAGTATACAGAAAGGTCGCGTGTGGTCTGTCGTGTGAGTGAAGCAATGGACAATTGGGTAAGCGGAATCAATTCTGTGTATGGGTGATAGTTTGCGGAACCATGTCTTCAATGACTTGGCCTTGAATCAAATGGTGGGGTTTGTTAAAGATTCCAGGGTGCAAAATGGGGTAAGTGTGTCATTAGTCATCAGCTTGTACAGTGCTGTATTTCCGATGGGCGGGCATCGAATTTCGCGGGGCTGGACCCTTAGGAAGTCATTATATCCGCCGCTGCAGTAATTGACTTTAAGCCTTCTACGTAAGCAATGAGGACATGTCTATTGGTAATACGGTACAGACCGTAATAGGTTTGATCATAATTAGGTATCAATGTTTACAATTGTATTACTGGTGAGGAAGTGTCGGCACCTGTCCGCGGGTTTAACCACCAAAGAGGACCTAAAGAATTTAGAGAACCTCGGCGAAAGCGGCCGAGGCCGGGTTACTAGTGGGGGCCGCTGTTGAATCTCGGTCAGCATTTACAATCTGGCAGTCAATCTGAGTCAGTAGCCGACACCCGCGGATCTATCGGGTATGGGATATCTAATGAATGGTAATTAACATTTGTGACAATATACTATGTAATTTGTAATTTGTAATTTGTAAGTATTTTGTTTCTTGTCTTTCCAGTAGATGGTTTGCTTAGACAGTATGATGTTTCTGATTGCACAGGTGACAATAACCTTTATGGCAACGGACTATTTCTGTATTGATACAATGACAACGCGAAGGTGTTTATCCGTTCATCAAATTGAAACAATTAAATATGGAGTAAAGCCGTGTCTACTTCCATCAGTCATATTGAACAAATGAGTCGCCTATGTCTTGATATTCATGGTTCAACTCCCATGATCATATCACTTTAGGGTAAGTCAACTCGAAAATATGCCAAGACCACCACCGTTTTGTCTTGTAAACGCTCAACTCCCCGTTTTCACATGATGCCCTCACAATAAGCAAACCGTCAACGAACCCCTCACCCAATACCTGAGGACACTCCCACTACACCACCAGACATTTAACGGCCTGTCATCAAAGAAAATATGAAACACGGCCATGCAGGTACAACAACCAGCCTAACCGCCGCTTCAGCTGTCACTCAAGAAACAAGACATGTCATTACCTCTTCTTTGTTCGTTTCTTTCTATCCTATTTCTCCCCCTGTTTCATGTCGCGCCTCGTTCGCTGAGATCCAACCACGACTGCTCACACAGATTCGTTGGCTTCAGGTCCCGAGTGCTACCCAAACTTTAACCTCCCCCCTGAATATGAACTGCCGAATGGTCTCAAAAACGCGGTGTGATGTATGTCTGCATATGTATGTTTTGCTCGTCGCAAGTTAATTGAACAAAGGTGCACATCAAAGTATGCACATAAAGCCAGCAAAGCAAAACATGACGTCTCTTAATCCCTGCCGGTCCGACTTGAGTGCCTTGATCCTCTTGCACGTGGCTTGTCTCCACCCAAGTTAGTGATGATCCTCGAACACTGCATATCCATCATATTGCACTGTATGATGTGAGGAGAAAACAAGGCTACTACAGCGAGGTAAGCAAACATTACGGAGCTGAACTTACCTTGCAGGGCTGTGAAAAAGCCTCGAGAGGGAGATGAAGCAAGGGCTGAAGGAGAGGGGGCTGGTGTAAGCCACATCCCCTTGAAGGGATCATTGAAAGGCCTCCAGTTAGTGCCAAAAATGAGATTCAGGAGGCCGATTAAGTTGATCGAGATTTTTAAGAGTATCAGTTGGGGCAAACGAATATGCCACAAAATGCGGTTGAGAAAATTACTTCAACCATGGTCATAGATCTGTACCGGTTCGGCCCCTCTAAAAGGAGGGGGTTTAAGTGCTGTGACATAAGAGGCAGAGTTTAATACTAGCCAGAGATGATTAAACAAAAAGCAAAATTACATTGCAGGAGAATTGATTGAGTCAGTAAAGTGTGTCTCAGGTACCCGCCATCGAGGCTGTAGGATGAGATGAGATGAGAGATGAGAGACAGGAGGAATCACACAAGTCAATTTCACATAAAAAAAAATAAGACTCAAAATTGAAGAGAAGTTGTAGTGTATTTGACTCATTGTCAATGGTCTATGTATATACATGAGAAGTAAATAAAATGCAATAAACAATCCTTTTTTCCTTTGTATCCTGTGTATCATTCCAGAGTATTTTTTCATATCATTCGTAGCGAAGTGATACGCTCCCTGCATCTAGTTGCTAGGGCGGCGATTTTTCTATTGTGATCATCATGGCATGGTAAGACATAAAGAGGTGTGAGACAAGACCCCCAATCTAGAGGGCGACGGCCTTCTCGCCAGTGCCGTACATAATGTTCTCGACCTTGAGCTTGAGCTCCTTGACGGAACCGAGACCACTGGGGCACTCGGGCTGGTTGCTGACGGCGAGGTTGAGGTGGCACTTCTCGTTGACGCCGTGCTTGCAGACGGGGTCAATGATGTTGTACAGCTCGTAGTTCTGGGCGACCCAGCTCTTGGGCTCGCTCAGGCAAGAGGCGACGTAGTTCATGGAGTTGGCGGCGGCGAGGGGAAGCTTGCCGTCGTCGAGGAGGTCCTTGCACTTGGAGGCGTGGACGTACTCGTAGTCCATGTTGATGCCACCTCCCATCTGGGGGTCCTTGGTGGCAGACTTGCCGAAGCCAAGGTAGTTCCAGGCATCGTAAGAGATGTCGTGGGCACCGCCGGAAGAGTCAATCTTGAGGAGGTAGACGGAGCGGCCAGCGTTGGAGACCTTGACGCAGATGTTGTTGCAGTCAACGGAACCGGGCCAGTAGGCAACGCGGTTGGTGTTGATCTTGCAACCCAGGACTCCGATGCTGCTGGAGTACATGTCGTGGGGAGTGACGCTGCAAGAGCCGGACTCGCCTCGAGGGAGAGGGTTGGCAGAGACAAGGGCAGCAGCAGCCGCGACAATGGTGGTGAACTTGGTGAACATTTTGACTGGTTTTGAAAAAGTGGTATATACTTTTTGTAAGTTTTGTTGTTGATTTGGAGACTGGCTCGACTTGGTATATCTCAACGCACGGCGGAGAGAGAAGGAATGGGGCAAGTTTGTTTGTAAGGACTGATCTCAGATCTAGGTCTGGAGTGACGGCCGGCCGAGTGAACGACGAAGAGTATTTGGTAGCGAAAAAGGAAGGAATGTAACTGTGGTGGAGAGTAGAGGGAGAGTGATTGTATTGGAGGTGGAGGTGATGGACTTTATATACATGAGATGGGTATCCTGGACTCACTCAGGTACACCAGCAGATCTCGGGGAACTGAATCACATTTGCAAGCCAAGGTTTGCAAGGGTGTGTTTCCATCCATCTTCGGGGAGAGACAAAGCGTGCAGATGCCAATAGCTAGACTTGCATATTGAGGCGAAACAAAAAGGAAGGACTTGCTTGACAGAGACTGTACGTGGACGTCGCCCCGAGAAAGCGACCGCTTGGGCTACCTAGTTTAGGGAGTGGGACTCTGTGGGTGACAGCAGGGACCCATCAAAGTCCCCAGAGTCAGGAGTCATTGAGAGGAAGAGAAGGAATCGAGCCGCAGTCATGATTCGCGGGCTAGTTTGGAACAGACTGGTGTCGCCCTTTGCCCTTTGTTGAAGTTGTCTCCAAAGAAACTAGTGACAGAGACCCGCCCGGCTGGCTGCCGACGGAAGTACGTACCGGAGGGACACCAAGGACCAAGAAACAAGGGCAGAGCCAGTCCAGTCCAGTCCGGGTCTTTTCACTGGGTTCCGGAAAATGTCTCAACTGCTTGTTTGCCCAGGCACGGTGCGTTAGTCAGGGACCCGGCACGGCGGCAAGACGCATGCACTCAAAGAGGGCCTTGATTTTCATGAGTGAAGAGGTGTTGGGCAAAGAGTTTTGGTTGGTTTTGTGCCTGACCCGTGCTTACATCCCCCCTTGTCTTGTACCTGAATGATCCTTGTCAATTGTTGTTTCTTCATTCTTGGGTGTCTGTACCTGTTGATCAAGGCAATTAGTTTCCTGGTACTGTATTCGATCCCGTTAATCGATTCTTTTTTGAATCGCTAGCAACAAACATGGTGTGAGTGGATAACTGTCGCAATCAGTTTGTTAACTCCGTTTCCCAGTAGACCAGTATAGTCTGGACAGTAAGTTGGTAGCAGACTAAAAAGACGGAGAGAAAACGGAGGGAGAAAACTCTTCTCTCAACTACTGCCCCACGACACATGCAGCAGGCTTCGCGCCACCATCAACAACTTTTCTCAGCCGACGAGTGAATGCCTGAATTTGATGCCTGACAACTCAATTGAAGAGAAAAGCGCTTGCTCAAACACTGTGAACTGTGATACGTACTGTGCTGGGCTGCAGGTACGTAAGCGGACACCGTCAGAAATGGTCGTTTGTCAAATGCCTCATAGGTTTTTGACCTTGTGGAACGGTGGATCAAATGAAGGACAACCTCATCCAACCAAAAAAATCTAGGACTTTGCATTCACAAGTTCTTCCCCGTCAATATTCGATTCGTGTCCGATGCTTGAGCTGAGTAAAGATCGTGATTGCCAAGCTTTGTGAGATTGATGTGCTCTTTGTCCGGGCTCGGGAAGCCGATAAGCTTGTTTCAATTTTGTGGTCTCGAGGCAAGGAAAACATTCCGATAGATGGAGTTCAATTAAACAAAAGGCATCTATTGACGGCAGCCTGCCTGTCAAGTTGAGATGGGTGGCTTCACAAGCCAGCTCATCAACCAACATTGGATACTTGATTCACCACACTGAGACAAGGTAATCTGACCCAATGCCTTGTACTGTAAGTCAGATTGAGGACATGGCTGCCGCTTCGTCAAGCGCCTGCTTTCTCAACATGATCGAAATGAACTGGCATTCGTCATCTGCTGTTAGTGTTGCTGCACCTGGTTTGCCCAATTGGCCAAGCCACTCAACCAAGGCCTTCTTTGTCACTTTTCAGGCTCTCTTCTTTTTCTATTCTCATACTGTGCGCAATATCGAAACTGTGCCTTGTCGTTGTGGGTTTTTCTTTTTCTGTGCGATAACTAGAAGAGGGGCCACCAAAATCAAGGTTTTCAAAGAAGCACTTTTTAGCGGTCTTCCAGATCCTCGGTCGGTGCCTTTTCTGTTAAAGCCGCAGGCAAGGGAAAAGAAGAAAAGTCAGAAGCTTCGGTGTAAATGGAAAACCCACTCACACAAAATGCGCGCCTTGACAAATGCAGAAGTCGGCTCCTTGGGTATAATGGCTGGGGTATAGGGATACTAGAAAATTCTGTTGTGAATTCCTGTAAAGCTTCTGGTAGTTCCTGTGGCTGAATCTTGGAGGGCGGACCGAGAGACCCTTTCGAGACTTGATCGCGGCAGAGGCACTCGTGGCTATCTTCCACATGGCATTTTTGACACTGGCACTGACGTTGTGGTTGCGGGTTTCTTAGAGTTTTCTTGTCTTGACTCAAAAAGCCTCTGATTCAATCTCCCGAAACTCTGCGACTTTGTTGACCAGAATTAGAAGCTCTTTGTATGATGACGACTATCCCGATGGAAAAATGCTGTCGCTTTTTTCCATCCAGTGATATCTTCTTCTCGGTTGGCGCACGTTTTTCCGCCTCTGCCATGGTTCTTGGTGTCTTTCGAGAAAGCCCTCCTCGGTCAAGATAGAGTTCAAACGCTCCCTAGCCACCCGAAACCTCAAGACTGGTCCGGTTTTGACCGGTTCGTACATAATCACATTCTTCCGTTATGTGTCTCATGGCAGGCCGTCACAGACGCCGTTCAGTGCACCGTCTGATACGCCATAATCGGTCTCTGGCTAGGCTCTGAACGGTTATCTCGTCGGTTGCTGTTAGTGCTTCGCTGTCTAGAGATGCACCTTTCGTAGTCGCTTCTCCACTTGGTCCTCTGAACAGAGTCTGGTATATCGAGTCAGACTCCCACTTTTTCGATCTAGATGCGAATATGGTTTCTAATTCGACAGGCGAGGTTTTTACATGGTGGCTGTAAACATCCGTGGTGGACTCTCGATTTCTCAACATAATACCGCTCACCTTCCGGCTTTGTGAAATTCGACCGAAGACGTTAGTTTTCCGGGCATCAGATCGGCTCCATTGTCATTCCTACTGCTCCGCGCGGACATGACTATTCGTGGTAAAGATGGCTCCATCGACAGTCCAGACTGCTTGTCCGATAACGCAGAGGATGGTGACATTGGGATATCGCTTTCAGTATCTCGCGCATGCCCGCCTGCATCGTCTTACTGAGAGGGTATCGGGCGGATTGATTGGTACCAGGCAGTAGTTATTGGGACAGAAATTTGGGACATCCTAAGAGTCCGTCTAAAGTGACATGTCCTGGCTCACTGTGTCGTCTCTTTTGTCCTCCACTATCAAGTTTTGGATACCCCGACACCTGCATTGTTTCCCAGGATGCAACCATCAAAAATTCGTTATTGAACACGCGACAGCTACACTTGTAGCCATGCCTTTCGGGAATTTCTGGATACGAGTCTGGGGTAATATGGACACTGGCTCGTGTCCGATCTTTTGACAAGGCCAGTGTTTGAAGGGCCGTTCCGATGCATGGGGGAACTCCTGTGTGTCATCTCCACTGATGTTCGTCTGGGGAAATACGAGATGTAAACCTCCGACTGCATGGCATGTTGGCAGTTTGATTGCTGAGTGGACTGTGGGGACGAGATCTTCCCTCCATGTGGTGAGAGAGCGAACCGTCTGCCCGTCTCAACGGCGATTCCCGAGCAACAACCATCCCGCGGCCGGGTTTGACGTAAGTTATAACGGTGAAAAAGATGCCGTAGACCTTGTGATCCTGAGACGAGCCTTACTCGTGACCTGCATGTGCCTTTGACAAGCTAATCGGAGGAACGGCAACCTGGTCGCTCAACTTTGGCTTCTGAAGCATTCTGTTGATCACGACTCGGTCTCTCAAGCGTCGTCCGAAGGTCTGCTTTTCGCCGGACGGGTTGTTTAGTTGCATATCGAACTGTCTTCTGCTCGTAAATGGTGCGGATGATGCAGTCGGTGACACTAGCATCCAAATAGTAGACTCATGGAAATCTTGCCGAGTAGAAACGTCGAGAACCAATCATAAAGTTCGAGCGGCGGTAGTTGACACAAACATGAATCGAGACAACGTCAGTGTAGGAACGCATGTTGAATGGGAGACCTAAGACGGAGAGGCCACACGATCTTTGAAGAAGAGATAAAGATGCAGTCGGTAGATACTATGCAGCATGCTGCGAGATCCGACCAAGAATGCAAAAGAGGAGTTGAAGAGAGTGCTCGTGATCAATGATATCGAAAAATAAACAGTAATAAACTGGCTTTATTGACGGCGACATGGCTGTGGAATTCTGTCACCCTTAGGTAGTACCAATCGAACTCCATTTACCCTGGAGTGAGGCAGGTGCAGATTCCAAGGTGAGGCAGGTGAAGCCCCACCTTTCTCGGTGAAGCATTGAGCTCGCGATAAGATAAGCCAAAACTTTTAGAATTTTTCGAGATCTTCCGGCTTCTTCAGTCTCAGACGACCGCGATAGCTCGCAAACAGCCAAACGTTCAAAATGGCGCCAATCGACCACGCCGCCGCAAAGGCCGAGAAGAAGGCGAGAAAGGAGAAGAAGAGAGCCCGTGAAGAAGATGCCGCTGTCGAGACCGACCGAAAACATAAAAAGTCAAAGAGTGTTGTCGCAGCAGATGTTGCGACCGAAGACCTGAAGGCCGACAAGAAAAAGAAGAAGAGCAAGAAGGATAAGCATGCCGACGATACTACTGCGCCCCAAGAAAGCGAAGAAGCTACAGTTGACGAAGCCAAGCCCGAAAAGAAGCACAAGAAGAAGAAGCACCACGATGCTGAAGTCGCAGCGCCTACCGAAGAGGCAGAGGCCCCAGTAGACGGCGAGAAGAAAAAGAAAAAGAGCAAGAAGAATAAGGATACCGAAGAGTCAGATAATGCCGATAAGCAGAAGCAGAGTGAAGATGCAGCGCCCTCCGACGCTGATGCTATGGACATCGACATGCCTCCTCCCGCCAAACCTTCAAAGTCCAGCGACAATATTTATCAACCTCCCGATATCCCCGCGAACCCCCAATTCCCCTTCTTCACCCAGACCGTGTCGCTTTACGAGCCCCTCTTCCCCATTGGCTGGGCGCAACCTGTCACGAACTGCCAGTTCCAACACCTGCAACATCTCCAGAACAAGTACGTGCCTTCGCTGCGCGGTGTTCTTCTCGACTACAGGAACGTCGCTTTTGGCGAGAACCCCGGTCGCCACGGTGCCGCTACGGATGACGAGATGCCCACCACTGTCATGGCCAAGGGCGAGGCCGCTGTTGGCTGGGGATGGATCACCGCCGAGGTCGACCTTTTCGTTCCCAGCCGCGGTGCTTGGATGGAGGGAAGTGTCAACTTGCAGACCGAGGGACATATTGGTGTAGTCTGCTTTAGCAAGTTCAACGCTTCGATTGAGGCTCGCCGACTTCCCCCTGACTGGAAGTGGGTTCCTAATGAGTCCCCCGAGGCCCAGGGCTTCGAAGAGACTGCTTCAGTCATCACCGCCGACGACCACGGTGTAGTCCGCCAGATCCACAGCACCGGCTTCTGGGCTGACGGCAGCGGCGACAAGGTTAAGGGTAAGATCCGTTTCCGGATACGCAACTTTGACGTCGGCACCAGCGGTGAGATTAGCTATCTCAGCTTGGAGGGTACCATGCTGGACAGGGCTGGCGAGAAGGCCGTCGTGGCCGAGGAGGCGGAGACTGCCAAGATGCGACAGGGCAAGAAGGGCGTCCAGCGGGCTCGCAGAAGACATATCCCCGAATTCGCCATGACGCGCTTTACCGTGGACGAGCAGGAGCAGACGCAGGACAACGAGGAGGAGAAGCGCGAGGTGTTGGCGCTTCCCGAGGATCAATAAAAGCAAAGCATAGGACTATAGGGAGCCAGGAGTTGTGTGATACCTCGATTTAATGATGAACACTGTTACCAAAACAAAGCCAAAGAGGCAAATACATAAATAACCTGCTAACAAACCTGCCTAGTTGCGACATTGCATCAAATCCTACTTTCGTAAACCTCCTCAGCCCTGATGTCCTTGTAGGCAGCAGTTTCAAGTCGAACCAAGAGGTCGGTTATCTTGCCCAGTCCTGCCGGGGCCAACTGTATATATAGAGCTCCGCAGACATGGTTTGTAGGATCGTACTACTAGCTCGATGTTAGCAGTCAATTTCTTGTTGTGTTATTGCGCAACTAACCTAGTGAACGCCCGTCAGACCAACGCCGCCAACAGAGCCTTTTGGTCGCTGTCCGGGAATATCCTGCAGCGCAATGGTACTTCCGAGTCCCATGTTCAGTTTGATCTGGGTTGGATATGCTGTGGTAAGCATCCCGCCATTTGAGAGTCGCATCTCTTTCGTGAGCAACTCGGACGAGGTCATTTGCTGCGAAGTACTTACCAAACACCCCAACATATCACTGACAATGTATGTCGACGATGTTAAAACGTTGATAGATATGGTCGCTGTACCGATGATGACGTTTGCAACATTCAAAGCCTTTGGCCATTCATTGGGATTTTATGAGTGGTGGATTTGCAACATCTACGTATTGTATTCAGAGATCTGGGTGCATAGTGGCGTGCGAGTACATTTGGGCACCGCCTTCAACTTTCATCTGGATACTTATATATCTGGACTCAGAGATGGTAGTAGAAGACCATGATCTACATCACCGACGCGGGTGGCGGGAGAGTCACAGTTATGGAAAGCAAAGTCGACTCTGGGACCGCGCTTTTGGGACATGTGGTGATCGAATTGAGTCAGTGGAGGAGAATGTTGATTATAACACGAAAGCATATATGCCTATATTCTAGGCAAGTTTGGGTACTGTCAATTGGTAGTTAGGTATACAGTGAGAGTAATTTCAATGCGAAGAGACAGATGTGAAGAGACAGATGTAAATATTATAGGTTATTTGGCAGTATGCTGAACTGTATTGAATATTCCAACAAGTATCCCTGGGAAACATCGTACTTATATATACAAAATTGACCAAACTGAACGCTGAACATCAAGGAGCTTCATGCATCAGAGAGGTCTTTCACGCAGTAGCCTTGCAATTCGCCCCAAGGCTCGCGGGTTTCCGATTCTCTGCTTCTGGCATGATACCTTGCACCGACTTTGAATGGAGCTGGCAAACCTCCCTAGATAAGCTTCCAAGTTTCGCCCCTATTGCTAACTTCATAGACCAGTTGAATTGCCCGATTCAGGACCTCCATGGAGAACTTGTGCCCAACGGAACTGATCTAGGCAAGACTTTGTTCTGTTGGAAAACGATGTACGCATACGAAGAATCGGCCAGTATTGACCTGCATCGTGCATACAGATTCAGCCCAAGAGTGGGCGGAGTAGTAAATAGTCGTTGCGGGATGAGATGGTAGGGCTCTTTGTCACTCAAAACTTCAAACGCGACGTAGACATACCGGGAGCGCTCCGCAATTGTATGCTGGTGTTTCTTTACAAAAGATGAACTCTTTGGTAGAGGTCTCCCGAGCCCAGCAGTCATGTATCCGTTTCACTCTGTCTTTCATGAAAACGCATTGGTTTTTGTCTCGCTGATATGCTTCGCCAATGTGTTTCGGCTAATCTCACTTGGATTCGTAAGCTGAACCGTCAGTCTCGGCATCATCGTTGGTGAGACTCTCAGGCTCGATAGTGTCCGAGAACTCCTGGCAGTCCCCTGAATGTCGAGAGTAGTAACACAGATGGGAAGAAGGATGAGCTTCATCGACAATCGCTAAGCAATGTTAGCTGATACAGGAAAGTGGACTCTATAATTTACCGTACCAAATGATGATGTCCTTTCATGAACAGGACTGTGCCGTATGTACCATCGGGGCTTTCAGAAACCCACCTTTCACTTCATCAAGACAGAGAGGTCTGTCGGTCTTGGTTATGTGGTAACGGAACCTCAAAACCGGGCGGTTATATAGACTGTCAAGCTGTTGTACGTAAAGTACTGCAGCAGCTCAATGATAGTGCAAAGAAATGTATGGGAGTCTTTAGACCAACGCACTTGGAGATATCCTGGGAGAGGAGGGCATGGGAAGTAGGAGATATATAGGTAAGAATACAATTGCAGGAATCCGTTCCTCGTTCCAAAATAACATCCAACCTTGACGTGGGGAGGGACGGGTCGCCTCGTAGAGTCTATATAGAACAAAGCCGACTTGGAAGAAGGACAGAGAAGGGAGGATGACGAGAGGAAAGGCAGAGATTAAATAGTTGAGAAATCCTGAAGCTCAGGGATCTCACTCTCATCAGTGAAGGGCGGTTTGTTGAGAGCAAAGGACAATTGGCAATAATGATATTATTTGCTAACAGCGCTTGTTATCTTGGGACTACTGTTGCTCACCTTGGTAAACACAATTGGAGGGAGGCTTGGAGAACAGATTGTCATGCTTGTATCCAAAGTAACTATAGAAAGATTAACAAATGCATTTTGTTATCTCAAGCAATATCCAATAACTATTGATTGCGTTAAAGTTGGAGCCCTGATATACTAGAATCACAATGCCAAACAACAAGCGTTTGCTGCCGGATGCAGATCGACTAGAAAGACAATGACTACAGTAAAGTATTCTTCCAGTTCTGGTTGTATACTCAGGTATTTGTGAGCTTTAGATTGGGCAAGCGTAGAGGTCTCCTGAGCATATAGCACCCTCATAGTCTGCTGTTTCTGCGTGATTCTCCCAAACATACCTACGCTGTCCAACTTGGCTTTATAACTGTTTGTTTCATTTCCCATTTCGTGCGGAGCCGTGGTATCATGAACTGCTTTCGCTCCGAGGACGACCACATGGCTCTCGACGAGCCTTTTCCGGAGCTCCTTGTTCTAGGTGAAATGGCACTGGGCACGGAAAGAACTATTGGTACAGTTTATGTTACTTAGACCAGACTCTTAGGTTATTTATTTTTATATCCTAAAGCTTGGAGGCTAAGGTTTCTGTTGCCTGCTAGAGGGTTGTGTCAGGGAATGCGCAGAGCTCGAGGAATTAGTCAGAAATAACCTCCGTGTGCCTTCCAATGCTTATAATGCTTGGGGAAACAAATAGTATAAACACAAAAGACTGAAAACCTACTCTAGAATAGCGTGAGTTGTCTTCGTGTTGTTTTCCATGCTCTCAGCAATGGTGGTTCCCGATGTCATGATCAGAACTGCACGAGTTGTTGTCATAACGTAAGCCTTGGGAAGCTCGCGTTCCTTGCAGAATCCTTGATGTCATTGTATTGCTGGGTATTATCTCATAAATCCTCTTGCCCACTTCGATACGTTTATCAGTAGTAGAAAGCGGTCCTTTCCTTAGCTCCGGGACGGCTTCAACTTGCGAGTTCCCGGACCAAGAAACCCCTTGACGTTACAAGTTCTCGACATCACTAGCCACAATACAAGATCTGAACATACACATCCGAGAAATCGCCGTGGCAATTACTAGCAATAAGAACTCATACCAATCGGGGATATCAACGGCTTTGGAGTCGGGCCTCAATGGAGGTCATCCTGGGAATGCAGCTCCAACACGACCGGCAGCAATGCTTATTGGACGTCAAATGTATCAGAGCTCGTTAGAAGCGGAGAATGTACCAAGAAGCATAGACGACCCTTATTAAAAGGACCGTCGTTTTCCGCCATGGTGATACATGCTCAGAACCCCGTGAGATCCCGATGCTATGATGTGCTTCGCGTCCATCACTCCTCATCACATTTACAAGATATGCCTCGCAAGGCTCATCGATCCATGATCCTTTTTTGTTTGCAGCTGATGATAAGGATTGTGATCTGCGTTGTAACGGTCCGGATAGACTGACCGTGAAACTGCTAAATAAGACGATACTTGCCTAGCTGAGAAGTCTGACCCGGGGCTCTCTTACAACAAATAGGCGAAGATGGATGACTATCTGAGCACAAATGATATCATTGTCTCTCTGTCACAATTCCGATAGGCCCTTCTTTGGGGACTTGACGATAGTCGAACCGTTTTGTTTACATCCGATATTTCTTCACACTAACATATCGACGATCTTGGCGTGTGTTGTCTTCGGGCACCAAGAATAACTAGATATGCACCGAACAATGCACTAGAAAAAGTCAACCCCCTGTAAGTTGAGCTGCAGAGTGCTCCTCGTGGAAGATCGGCAGGGTCAAAACAAAGAACCGGGCATGGCCGAGACTATGATGCCCTTGGCAAGAGGAAAAAAGGCGAATTATCTTCGGCGATGGTACGAAACTGTCTACGCACAGATGGCAAGCTTGATCGATAATATCTCGGTCTGCTAGACTGATGTATCAAGTATCTGGAGTACATGCCCCCGGATAACCCGCGGGAATTTACTGGGGGGAAGAAGAAAGTATGGAAATGTCCCATGGGGACTGTTGTGCTGTGTCAGTTTATTGTACGTAAAAGTCATGGGGAAATCGATGGAAATTACGTGTGGTTACCCATTCCATTGTTTGAGTTGCCTTTGCAATGCTATGGTTATGGCTATGTGGCCAAGGAATCGGACCGGGTCCCCAGAATATATCCTGCAAGACCCCATTCAAGGGTCAAAGAGCATCAGGCTAATGTTTATTCCTGTTGTCATTTGGACATATCACGGGTCGGAGTACAACATGGTATTGTATCACCATGTTGAACACCCCACGCGCGCCGTGCATATCACCAGTTTGCTTCTAGAAAACGACTAGAAATATGTTGGTTAGAGGCAAAGAAGCGTGCGTGTCAGGGTTTAGGGGGATGACGACATGCAACAGGGGTTAATTTCCGTATTCTCTTAGAAGGGATAGAGATGGGAGAATCCGACTGGATGAGGCACTCTCTCAGCTGACTCTTGACAGGTTAATGAGGACTTGTATTGACTCGTAATTTGGAACGTCTGTGGAACGATACTCAACGGCTTTAACATGAACTTTATGCTGTATGGTTATTGGATAACATCCCTGATCCTGTCGCTTCTCCAAAACTCTCTCCAAATTTCCCCAATGGGCAGCAGCATGATCCCATCATCTGTCATAGTAGACAAACAATTCCGCGTTTTTCAAGGCGTGCTAAAGTAGAAGCCACGGTCTTTCCGCTCCCACTGTCAACTGCCGTTATGATCCTCAGCACTATTGAGACCAAGTAAGGGAAAAAGGGAAATACAGCGGAATAAAGGCCCAGATAGAGAAAGAAAAAAGGCGTCTTCTCCACTCCCGGATCTCCGTCCTAGACCTGGTCCTTGCCCTGAACGTGTCAAAAGACTTTAAACCTCTCTCGGTAACGCGCCCGTCAGCCTCGAATTCGGAGGGATGGAAAAAAAGTTTTGAAACTAGGTTGTAAAGATACTAGTAGCATAATTGCCTCTTTTGGACTCTGTTCAGGTCAAGCATTGGAGGAGAACCACAATTAAAAAAAGAGGCGAACTAACAATGAGAAGAAGCAGAACCCTTTGGATCATGTTAGTATTACTGTTTGTACCATGATGTTGATCATTTGTTCATGATGGGTGTTGGTAAAACTACCGACAGATGATGGCATCCCCCATAGACATAGCCATAGACATACGCAGCCCAATGGATACTCTGACCAGCTCATCGGGATCCATCTTCAAAATTTGACAAGGCATTATGTACAGCATCTTAGCAAATGAAAAAAGAAGAAGAAGAGATAAAAAACGGCCCGGAAAGGAGGTTGCAGTATCAAGCATGGGTGATGAGCTTCTAGCGTGTTTCCACCACTCTGCTGTGTCTGCGTCCCCAGCTTTTCAACTGACATCCAATTGGCATCATGCAGAATACCTAACAGAAATGTCAATTCCTTTCCAATAAGTGAACAGAGACAGATACGATGGATGGATACCGTGGAGACCCCCATGTAATCCCTCACAACGGGGTGGAGAGAGAGAGAAAGGTCCCTCATCACACATGCATTCTCGTTTTGCCAAGGGTTTCCTCTGTACCTTTTTCATCATGATAGATGCTCTGTCTCGGGGAACTGTGTTAAAGACCCCAAAGGAAAAAAACAAGAATCCCATTATCCACAATTGAGGGGGATGGCCGTGATGATCACCAGCACTAACTGAAAAGTCTCTGACAACTAACTACAAGTCAAGCAAGGCACCAAGTTTGCCGCCGATGTAAGAGAAAGAGGGTCACCCCAGAAAAAGTCCAAGGCTGGCTTAGTCCGACTTGTAATCTTCGCTGCTAACACACCCCCTGTCATCTAGCATGGGTTGTCTCTTATAACTCCGATAATACTACTTACTGATGGCACACACTCACTATCTCTCATGTGGAGATACGCCGTGTGAGTTGAACAAAGCTGGAGCACCGGCCACGCGCTTTTAGGGAAAGAAAACGCGGAGCTTAATGAGGGAATTCCGAGAAGGGTTGGATGATTGCTTATCTGACCATTGTTGGTTTAGCCGTTGTTGTTCTGTTGAACTTATATAATTCTCTTTCCATCTGCTCTCGAATTACACTTCATTGTTCACTCCCATCTCTCTCTCCTTCCCTCTCCTCCTCCTCCTCTTATAGCCTCTTGAATCATTATAAACTCTTTACTGCTCTCTTGAAACATCTCTGCGTACAATCTCAAGCGAGCCAACTTTCATCTGATATACCCAACCATATATATACTCGCCCATCATGTCTTCATATCCACAAGACGCACACAACGACATCTACCCTTCGGATCAGGGCAATGACTCCAGCAAGACAAACAGCAAGGAGAAGATGCCTCTCGACAATGAGAAGGGTCACATCGACGACCTTCAGTCCGCTCACAACGTCCCCGTGGTCGAGAACGGCTTCGGTGGAGGCGAGGGCGCAAAGAACTTCCGCAACATGACAAAATGGGACACAACTTTCGCCCTCCTAACAAACCAAGTGGGCCTTGGTGTTCTGTCCCTACCCAGCGTCTTGAAGACCATGGGTATTGTCCCTGGCCTCATCGCAGTGATAGGGATTGGCCTGCTCTCGTGGTATACAGCCTACGTCCTTAAACAGTTCTTTGGTCGACATCAACACGTTATGAATGTGGTGGACATGACCAAGGTTGTGGGTGGACGTCCGCTGAGTATAGTCGCCGGAGTTGGTTTGCTCGTGCAGGTCATCATGACAGCTGCTTCAGCGAGCGTAACACTCTCTATCGCCTTCAACACCATCTCTAGTCACTCTCTCTGCACGGTGGGCTACATCGGAATCGCTTGCCTGTGCTGCTGGGTCCTCTGCGCGCCACGAACCTCCAAGTTCGTCTCCCAGTCAGGTATCCCCTGCATGGTCTCCGTCATTGCTGCTTCCATCCTCGTCATGGTCTCGCTTGGAGTCAAGAATCCCACTGCTGCGCCCGCAGACTGGCACAAGGATATCAAGGTGGTTGCCAACCCAGACTTCCGATCCGGCCTCAACGCCTGCCTCAAGATCTGCTACGCTTACTCAGGCAACATTAACTTTGTCACTTACATGGCTGAGATGATTGACCCCGTCAAGGACTTTGGCTTTGCCCTGGCTTGGTTGGAGTGTGTCTCCATCGCCTTCTACGTGATCGTGGCTATCGCCATCTACTGTCTTGCTGGAGAGTACACCGTCTCGCCCGCTCTTGGCTCGGCCCCTGAGCTCATCGCCAAGATTGCCTACGGTATCGTGCTCCCTGCCATCTTCTCTACGGGTCTTGCCTTTGGCCACACTGGTATCAAGTACGTGTACGTCCAGGTGATGAAGCACTTCAAGCTCCAGAGCGAGATGACTACCAACAATGTGCGCTCTTGGTCCATCTGGATGACTATTGTGACCGTCTTCTGGGTCCTCTGCTTCATCCTCTCCAACGCCATCCCCGTCTTTGACTCCATCCTGTCCATCGCCTCGGCTACGACCATCTCGTGGTTTACCTTTGGCTTTAGCGGTATCTTTTGGTTCCACATGAACTGGAACCAGCTCTTCTCCAGCCCCAAGAACATCATGCTGTTCTGCCTCAACAGCTTCCTCATTGGAATCTCGCTGTTTATGAACGCTGCTGGTCTGTGGTCGTCCATCACTGAGCTGCTGGACCTGTTCGCCAACTCTTCCAGTTCCATTCAGGGCGTCTTCTCTTGTGGTAGCAACTCCATCTTCTGAGCAGGTCTCATCTCGTGTAAAGTCTCCAGTTATTTTCCGTTAGTTTTTTAGACAGCATAGCATGAATCAGTTTTTTCACTCTTTGTAAGAGTATTACGTTTGTCTCCTGAGTGTCAGTTCATCGCCATCCTTGTATACGTGTGTCATTCCGCCGAGTTGATAGAAATTGTTGCATAAGAGAAACCATGATGGTCCCTCTGTGAGCCAGTTGAATTGGTAAACAGGCACCGGAGGCTCCGAGAGTGAGGTCTTGGCAGTAATTCCAAGACACAACAAGCCTTGAGCCAAGCTGCCAAGGCGAGCATTGACAAAGAATGGAGATATTATATCCACAGACCGGCCGATATGTTTCGATGAACCGGGCCGGTTCTCTGTTGGATAGATATACCGAGCCAAACCGACCGGCAGTGGATCGACGTTGACAAAAGGTTTGCTAATGCCTGTCCATCCTTACCTGATGCGTTTGCCAGGGCCAGGGTAAGAGATTGATAGTGGGCTTGCCGCCAAGCCACCCGCTGGGATGGCTTTCCAGTGCGAGTGGGGACCTGGAATAGCGCACAACTTTGCTAGAACCGCCTGCATGCGGCTCTTTCAGGGCCTGTTTAGCCTGTTGGTCTCTGACTGCGAGGCTGACTGGGCTGGCCAAAAGAGGTGTCGCTCAGGTCTGACTCGCTGAAAGCTGAGACCATGTCGCTCACAATCAGATCCACGACTCGTCGACAACTGCCCTGTCGTAGGTGAGACTGTCTTTATCTCATCAAAACTGAGCCGATAAACTCCGACATTCATTGCTGATCATCGGTTTCATCATGGCTGCGCCAGCAAGTGACGGTGACTGTCCAGAGATTGTCGATAGCAGCCACATCTTATCGCGACACTCATAGTCATTGTCAAGGCTCAAGTTGTCGATCAGCAACCAGTCCCGATAAGACCTTGGCGATAGATAAAGAATATCTTGGTGTTGAGGCTCTGTGGAAGTCAATTGCCGATGAGACGATCAACGATCATCGTCCCAGAAAACAAAAGAGACTGACGATACACAAGAGGAATCACTGCAAATGGTGAACAAACACCACGATTCAACTCGCTTGATACATTTCCAACTCAGATTCCCTACGTCTCGGTGGCTATCGAGCTCAATATATAACTTTCTAATGAGAGCCCGCACAACACCACATCGGCGCATTTCTTCTTGAGCCGGGCCGCATACAGGGTACTGTCCGCCACGATGAGCACGCCAAAACCCATCTGCTTGCAACATTACAAGTCCTTTCTCTTGTTCCTGTCGCCATCCAACTTGCGAGTCCCACTTGCATGTCCCCGGCGAGTCCACTCTTTTCCGGTCCATTCCATCCTCCAAAGCTCGCCATATGGCCTGTGGTTGGCCTCTTGCTTTATGCCGTTGGAGTGCGCGGCTCATACATCTCATGAGGCTCTGTCGGAACTCGTCGCATGTCTATTTCCATTAGCCCATCGATTGTATCAAACCCAGTCGTTAACGCCATGGTAGGCTCCGCCATCATTTCACTTTGTCGTCTTTTCGTTCTTGAATCGTTTCATTTGTGTGGAATGAACTCTTTCTATTCCGGTTCTCTTGTCAAACGCATCGGCTTGTTTGTAAAATGTACAATTCCGGCCCGGCCCTGTCTGTACCCGGGATTTGAATTCGGTCTCTTTGTCTTTCTCTAGTTGCTTCGTGCACCACCCTTCGACTCCCTCAACTCGTCCATCTTGGCGACTCGCTTCTTGAACTCGACGTATTGGCACTTCTCGTAGCTGTGTCGCTCATCCTAGTCATCCCCCTATGTGTAAGCATGTTTCGTCTATTGATATCTCGGCAATGATCGGCTTTTGTGTTGGGTCGGTCGAGCTTGGTTGGGCTGAGCACGTTCGGTGTGTGCGCTGGGAACTCGGTCTTGCTCTAGATAATGATTGATGACTTACGGAGCACTTCCAAGGGGCATACCAGGTATCCCGACGGCACTTGTTGAGGGGAATCAGAAGGTGGGCGCAGCTGTCTCGATAGGCCAGAGGGAGTTTGGCATCGCGCATCTCCTCGCGGGTCGCTTCTGCTCAGGAAGTCAGCGGTCGAGGTTCGGGTGGTGAAATATCTGCTGGAGATTAATTTAGAGGTCGGTACGTACGCCGCGGCTCAGTGATTGCGTCGGAACCCATGGTTGCGGATTCAATTGAGCTTCGTAAGGTGAGGTTGTCGTAGATTGGTAGAGCTGTCGTGAGATGCTCTCTCGGTTCAAGGTCGGCAGCATCTTGGTTTGTGCCTTGTATTTCTGGCGCCAATCATTTTTAGCCAATGGATGTCTATGAATTACCACGCCGAATCTACATCACCAAAGAGGGTTGTCTTTAACAATTCACATTAATTATTCTATTATCTTGTTTTATCACCAGATATCACTTAACTGTAAACTTAACTATAGAACTGACATTTTGCAATGATGGTTCAAGATGATCGCAACTTGAGCTTCAACTTCTCAGCGGACAAAAGGTGGGGCCGGGCCACTACCGGCTCCGGACTCTATCACCTGCACACCTAGGTGAAGAGACGATGATGCAACTGGGGAATAACATCATCAATCCGGGGTTTCTCCTTCGGACTTTGCATATAATAACGTGAACTCGTGATATTGTGGCATGCCACTTTCACTCACACGCAACTACCCAGACATCAAACGATTAACCCGCCGAAACACAATCTGATCAACAACAGAACTCATGATTTATGCCAAATCTCATGACAACATAAGCTTTTATACGAATTGCATGGCCTCTTTATAGCTTTTTACCTTGGCATTAGTTATGCCATATACCTACCTAGCGACGAGTCAACCTGGACGCTCCACTGTACAGTACAACAGACTGCCTGCCTCAAGTCCAATGATGCCACTCAAGGCCCTCACGATACTCATATCCAACTTGCGGCCCCTCAGCATCAACCAAATATCCCTCTTCGCAGCGATCAAACCGGACCTTGACCTGCTCCTCATAGAAGCTATCAAACTTGCCCGTAAGAGCGTCTTTGAGATTCGACACACCACCATCAGGGTGGATGGTCTTCCAGGGTTCTATGCACGTGTTTCCCTTGCAGGACTTTAACACGAGCATCAAAGCATCGAGGCGATTGACGACTTGCTGGACGGTGGTTCCCATGAATGCCTTGTCTGCAGTGACTTGACCATCAAGGGGGAAGATATTGTTCAGTTGTCCTGGGTCCGTCTTTCAAGAGGTGAGTCTGAGTCTCCGTCAGGAATAAAGTCAAACATACCTTGACATCGTAGAGCTCGTGCTCGTTGTTACACCAAGCCGAGTAGTAAAGATCGTAGTCCTCATGTACTATTCTTACACCCTTGTACGTGTTGTTTTGTACCTGGAGCTGGCCCTTTCCATCTAGAACAATCAGGTCAACAATTGCAACTGAGTCTTCTGGGTCCATACGTACCAAAACCACCAAAGCCGCCCTCAGCAATTGCAACACCCCAGTACTCAACAGCGACATGCTCGTGACGCTTTCCCTCCTCATCATCCAGCACCGGAATAGGAGTACCGTCAAAGTCTGCTCTCAGCTCAACGCCTGCAAGCTTAAGAATGGTAGGCGCAAGGTCGATGTGAGTCGTCACAGCCTTCTCCACGGTACCGGAAGAGATTCCTGGTCCTCTGATGAAAAGGGGTACGCGGATGTCCTCCTCAAACCCACATTCCTTACCAGGAGGTAGTCGGTGCTGGCCAAGATGATATCCGTTGTCGGAACTATAGATAATGTAAGTCTCATCGATCAGACCAGCGTCTTCCAACTGCTGGGTGACCTGCTCCACGATTTCGTCGACGCCTTGGAGGGCTTGAAGACGTGCGCGATAGTAATTATCGAGGTGTGACACAGATGAGTCGTTGAACTGCTTGAGTTCCTTAATCCAACTCACTCCGCTGGGCTGTGTCTTGTCAGCTATGATTCCTCAATGAACCCGGCTAGTGGGTAGCAGAAAAGCTGGCCTGCTAAGTCTTAGGATAAAAAATAAACAGCCTAAGGAATAGCATAAGCTGGCCTAATAATCTCGTTCCTTATGCTTCAGGCGGCCAGTTTTTCTGATACCCTAGGGCTCGCACTTACAGAATCTGGATTGAAGTTCTCAGTCCGCGGGACTTTCACCCCTTCAAAGAGATGCGAGTGTCTCTCAGCAGGAATAGGTATGGTCATACCACTCCCAGGCACCCGATCGACATTAATATTCGAATGCGGTGCGATAGGAGCAATGGCAACAAAGAACGGATTGTTTGAGTCAATTGCTTCTTTCAGAAGTTCGTGTGCATGCTTGGCAATCACGTCTGAAGTATGCTCTCCTTTATGATAGACTGGAGCTTCCTTGTTGTGCTGGTAGATCGGATTCAAGTAGTCATAAGTTCCAGGGTCGAGAAGAAAGTTGGTTCCAGTCCACCCTGCGGGATACGGCGAGTTGTAGTTATTGATTGTGTGAGAATTGAAGAGTTTTCCGGTGTAGTAGGTCTTATAGCCCGCTTCACTCAACCAAACGGGGAGATAGTTCTCGTTGAGACCCTGGGAGACGAACTTGGGATAACCGCCTTTTTGATCAGTATTATCTCCTTCAACAATGGTGTCCCGGAAATGTCTGCTTACCATATGGTGGGCTTACATCAGTCACGTTTGTTGAATGAGGCTGCTTGCCTGTCCAAAGTGACACACGAGCTGGACAGCAAATGGCTGTGGTGGTGAAGTGGTTGATGAATGAGACGCCTTTGTCGATGATATTCTCTTGCAACTTTGGCATATATGAGACTGAGTCTAAAACAGAGTCTTGGTCATCAGTAAGGATGAAGACGATATTCTTCTTCTTGCCATGAGCGGTATTATTGATCAGGGCTTTTTGCTCATTGCTAGCCACAGCTCCCATACACTGGGAAGACAGTGAGCTTACCAACAGTATCGGGTTGATCCAATTTGAAGAACGCATACTGAGGAGCTATGACTGTATCAATTGTACAAGTACCTTTGACCTCAGTTGATGTAAGAACTATTCTACGACAATCATCTGTTATTTATAACAGTTACATAGAGTTATAACGCTTTCTAACTTAACCCTCAGTGGATGGAACAAGCCAGCCATCGAGAGCATGGGAGGGAGACTAATTTAACAAGTCAGTTTAAACTGTCTGGACCAGACTCGTAGGTTGTGTATTTTTGTACCCTGAAGCTTAGATGCCACCTCTTCCTAGTATCTGCCAGTCAACTTCGCCCTCAATGATGTAGTGAGATATGGTGAATTGCAAGGTTTCCATGGCGTCAGTCCGCTGGGAACAGGAGTCGAAATTAGCGGGACAGTTTATGCTACTTGGATCATACCTCTTAGGTTACTTATTTTGGTGCCTCCAAGCTTAGAGCCGGAATTTTCTATTAACTATTACCTATTAATGTTGTATTTGCATATCTTGAGGTGAGGTATGGTGAAGGACCAGGTTCCCATGGCGTCAGCGTTAGTGCGTTCGTGTATCTTGCACCAAAGCACTAACTTCTCCACCATTTTGAGATAACAGCGATACATCGCAGGAAGCTAGTCAGATTATGTGCAGCGATGGACGGAGAATTTATCGGCAACTGTTTTGTTTGTGTGTAGGTATATGCGTCACTTGTCCAGTGTCGTAGTGTCTGCTCTTTGTCGTGAACGTACAGATGTGGTGATGGCTTCAGCTTAGCCAATATAGCACTGAGATACCCGCTTTAATGCAAAGTAACCACATTTAAGCGACGGCAGCATAAATATATGCGCATCTCCAATCACTTCAAATTAAAAAATATATTTCTCTCTCATTAAAAAGTTAATTCGGTTTCTATTATCCAGGCTTACATGCAGGAACGCTGAGTGTCAGTTGGGCCGAGCCTGGGCAAAAAACACCAAAAAACATACAACAGCGGGGATTCGCTGGTCGTCACCGACCCAACTACTAATCCGCCCCTTACCAGCTTGACTATGGGAGAGCGGACGGGATCCCGTATTTTCTGGTAGGTATGGTCGTATGTGAAAGATTGAGCTGTAGAGACAACTTATATCGATGAGGTGCCCGGGTGGCAGATAACAATTCAGTATAGCTTCAAGGTGAGCGTCACCAAGATCTAGGATGCCGCCAAAGATGAAACATCGGGCATCACAATATATCACTAGTCGATTCTAACCATTTGGCCTGTCTTCCATCCGCTCTTGTCCAAGACTACTAAGGGATCATGATACCGCCAGTGGTCAACTTGTCGATACACCTTATTTCCACTTCTGGTTGATGGCTGCCTAAAGAAGGATGTAAACGCCCAACTTGGGTTTCAATATTATTCACCGATACATCTTTGTATCATAAAGCATCGCTTCCTGTCGAACGGGACATTGTCTATCTGGGATGTGCGATGCGTCCTGGACCGGATCTGATAACGGTCCATCCCGGGACATGTCCACGTTTCTTCTTACCCCAGATCTTCTAAAAACAACCCATGCCCATTCGACATATTATCCTAACATTATCAGATGTAAAACAAAACAGTATATGAGTCAGTAAAGTGCATGCAGGGTCCAACTCCACGACAGCGATCCCCATGCATCGCTCCCTCTCAACCCACCACTCCCGAGACGCCACATCGGATTCCAACCCATCTAAAACCAATACTATAACTGTTTTTATTATTGAATACTCTCTATTTCATTCACGGTATCGTTTGTTTAGTCTAGTGGCTCACATATCTCGCCCCTTCCAACTCCACCAAAAATGATTGGCTCTCGTGCTCCCACGCTCAAACACCACCACATTCAACTCTCCAAACAGAATAATGAAACAATTGTTTTCAAATGTTTGCCTCTCTGGACTTCTGGTAGGTCTTCGCGACGCGTCGCGCGCGGTGCATTGAGGACCAGTGGTTGTCGGCGCAACGTAGACTTGTCAAATGTTGACTTGGATATAAACCCACATGGACAACACATCAGAGACAAATTCGACAGTCTTTTCTTCAGCGTGCTTTCTTCTATTTACATCTGCATTTCGTTACTTATACAATCTTGATTACTTGGCTTCTCTCGTTTGAGCCTCTTCTGCTACTATACTATCGTCAATACACTATTCAGTGTCTATCCAATACACTATCCAGTGCCAATCCAACACACTACCCAGTGTCTATCCATCACACTATCTAGTGTCAACTCTCACTCACAACTCACCGTAACTACACTCTCTTCACAAACTCCCACTCTTTTACACATAACAATGTCCGACATCATCGCCTGGCTGGTCCCTACGGCACGCAACTCCCTCGCCGACAAAACAGCCCACCTCCCCTCCAACATCTTCCGCACCGTCCAGATAGAATCCTCCCCAACACTCTCCTCGCGTCTCCCAAACCTCCTCGGTGGACGTCCAACCCGCGCTCTTAAGCTCTCTTTCGACTCACCTCCCAAGCGCCCAGGCTCTTTCGTTCTGGGCTCCGACCCGTCCACTTGTGACATCGTCCTCCCCACGTTACCCGGCATCGACGCACGACACTGCGAGTTGAGCTTCGATGCCGAGGGACGACTTGTGCTGAACGACTACTCCCAGGCTGGCACACAAGTCTGGTATGACTGGGAGAGCAACGGCGATCAGACTGATTACTCGTGGATTTTGAGCTCGGGTGCTGAGAACGGGTTTCCGAGTACGGTGCAGCGCATCACGGTTGATATTCAGGGCGTAAGGTTCCAGGTCGTTGTTAACGATCACTCCGATGACTGGGACGCTTATCACGCCAAAGTCAAGGAATTCGTGCGACAGCCTTCATGGTCTCAGGGTCTTTCTGCTGGTTGGGATCGAGGATCGGTCATTCCAGTTGCGCCGCTGTTTTCCAGCGCTCCTCTCTTTCAACATATTCTTGTCAAGGCGTTGGGCGAAGAGCCAGTCGGGGAGGTATACCTATGGAATCTGGCTAGGCCTTGGGAGCCTATGGTCAAGGCTGCCGCGTAAGAGTCTTTATGTATTTAGTATCTTGGTGTTTAGCGTTTAGGTTGGTCGATTTTGTATATCTATAAGTGCTGGGACAGATATCTTAGCATAGATAGCTTAAAGGTTTATATTTACTCGTATTCCAATACACAAGCGCCTGAGTTACGTTGCAGAGAGAAATCACCGGTCAGCATCGGGGTTCTGTGACTGAACTTCGAGATAGGCAGCTTTCAATTTGACAGTCGCTCACCGGACTATTGATTCTTATTAAACAGTTCTCGTTCCCGCTTCCAATGATCCTCGGTCTTCATCTCGAATGCCCCTTCAGCGTTTAGCCTCTCATCCAGACTCGGGGTCTATAACCTATGTATCCTAGGCAAAGACGGTAGGATTCGCAAAAAGTAGTTTGGGAGTCGGGCTCCGAGGCCTATGACTTGCAGGTAGGTCTTCGATATCTTGTCCTGCGAGTATCACGCCGTTAGTTCGGGTCCTATGCTATTCAAGGTCTTGGGATAACTTACCGGCATTGTCCAGGGGATGTGCTTTCATGAGTCGAGGGCCCGACACAGCCACGTCTGGCTCATTCTGTTCGTCGGATTTCTAGAAAGCGGTTAGAAAGGAGTAAGCCCGCAAGTTGACATTCATATAGTTACTTTTCGGCCTTCCGAGTTTAGCTACACCTAATGACTGGAGCTCATAGATGTAGAGCCATTCAGCAAGAGCCTCTATATTCAAGGGCAAATCTTCCCAGGCCTCGTCCTACTGGAGCCAGGGTAGAGTATCATCTTCGTCCCAGTCCTCGTCGCCCAGGTCTTCTTCGTCCAAGGCTTCTTCGTCCAAGGCCTCTTCAGTCCCGGTGTTCTTAATCGGGGCCTCTTCTTCCCAGACCTCCGAGCCCCAGAACTCGTCGTCCGAGGCCTCTTCAGTCCCAGTGTACTCAGCCGAGGTCTCTTCAGTCAAGGTCTCTTCAGTAGTGCCCTCTCTAACCGACACAGTTTCATCCAGCTTACGCCAAGGGTTGGAAAACCCGGACTGTTCACTCCAGGACTTTTCAGCCGAATCCTCTTCAGTTGAGAACTCATGGACCATGGGCAGAGGGTCGTTGTCCTCTATCTCCTTTCCCTTCTTAGTCTGCTGCTTCTGCAGCTCGTCCGCTATACAACAATCAGAAATGGCGGGTAATAGCTTCGCTGGTATGAGCGACTCACAGTTAACTGGCGGCTCCTCTCCTAAAACAAAGAGTTCCGGATGAGACTCATCGAGAGTCTCATAGACGTCGAACTGCTCATCAAAAGGACTTCCGGACGCCATACTTTTAATAGAGAGATTGTGACAGGTAAACCGAATAATCGAGGCGCTGAGATGTAACGCGGGTATGTTCTGTAGAAGTCCTGCTCAGATTCCGTTGCTTTATTATTATTATTATCCTCCTTTAGTGCAGCTGCCTGGCTGCCCACACAACTACTTGGCTTTTTTCCCAGAACCAGAGTAAATAACAATTACGTAACTCCAAACGGACTCGTCTGTTTCTAGACAAGATCTAATACTGTTTAGTTTACTTGTTCTTTTAATGTTTCTTTATTCTCAAGTACGAAGGGAAGTATAATTCACAGTGGTCGATTAATATATAGCCACTCATGAAGTGAATACCTAACAGCAGTCAGTGAAGCCACGGGATGTAATATGTCCTGAAGTACAAAGCTCTAAGTATATCGCAAAAACCCTTCTCTCATCTGAAACGGAACACAAGGCTACAATGCCTTCCTGATGATATGTTCTTACCAATTTTTCCACTTGACCTTTAGCGTCAAACTCGCAGACAGCCTCCTCAACACTCAATACTCTACTGACCTATACCGCCATCAGTATATCCTAGCAGGTCAGAAATGGAACAAGCCTTTAGGCAGTTGTTCATGTGATTATCATAGAGGGTTGACTTGTTGGCTAGCGAAAGCACATTTGTCGATCGACAATATAGGGTAAGCAGTCCACCATCGATCATCCACTAAACACTAACACGTACGCAGGTATGACATGAGAATCACACAACCAAAGTCTTACAACATCACACAAAATGGGCTCCTCAGACATCCCACCGCCCTCAGCACCAGCATGGCTCGTCCCAGCCTCAACAGTCTGCCTCTCCGTCGGCATAACCTTCTGGCTACTCGCCTACTACTTCATGGTCCGCCGCAGCCTCGCAACCCACGCCACGCCCGCGCCCCTCCTAGCTCTCGGTCTCAACCTCGCATGGGAAGTCGTCTACGCGTTTGGCGTATGCGAAGCACCCATCGAGACCTTTGGTTTCACCTGCTGGCTTCTCCTCGACATACCCGTTCTGTACGTCACGCTTAAAACGGCCCCTAGATCGTTTTCTTCAAGCCCGCTCGTCGCGCGCAACGTGCCGCTGCTGCTGGCGGTTGTGTTTGTGGCGGGGCTGGTGGGTAATGGGACGTTTGTATGGTGGTGGCTCAAGGAGCCGCATCGTGGGTATGGTATCAAATGGGGCAAGACGTGGAAGGGTCTTGAGGCGAGGGATACTACCGAGTTGGCATTCTGGTCGGCTGGTGTGGCGCAGATGATATTCAGCGTTTCGGCGTTGGCTATGCTTCTTCAGCGTGGTCACTCTGGTGGGCAAAGCTATGCAATCTGGTGAGTTTTCTTCATTTCTTTCTATTCTGTCTATTTGCATGCTGGTTCATGCAGAGGGTGTGTCTTGATCGGAGCTTAGCGAGATCTCATCTATCAACTGTCATGTATCAGAAAGCTAGGCTGCGAAAAGCATACGAGACGAGATTGGCAAGTCTGTTCATGCCATTTTGGAGCAAACTCTTAGGATGCTTATTATTACATCCTTAAGTTCGGCGGTCAGCTTCTCTATCACTCAAGGCGGTCTGTTCAGCACAACCACGCAGGCAGGCCCGACAGTCTGGTTACCAGTAGGATTCGCATCCGCTTGTTGTCTCGTGATGGAAAAGAGATTTGGACAGCAATCGCCGTATTCACAAACTTGATGAGCCGTGCTGACAATCATGCCTTCAGGTTCTGTCGCTTTGTAGGCACCATTATGGGCCTCCCTGTTTGTTGCATACTGCTCTGGTGGTATTGGCCAGAGGCTCACGGTTTCGTCTTTCACCCTCTCGCCTTGTTCTTCGTTGGTACATCGGTGGTCTGCGATCTGGCGTACCCATTTCTGTTGGCCCATGTCCGAACGACAGAAAAGGTCCTGCCTGACGGGAGCCTGGTCGATGGGAGAAGGTTAACGGAAGGGGAGAAGAAACATCAGTAGAAGACGGCAGCAAAACATGGGGTCGGCAGGTCGCGTGTCAGCCACTGTAGCGGAGGAAACATGGCAAAAGCAATTTATGACATATCTACAATCGCTTCCGTCAGGGTGACATTGAGCTGAGTGATCCCTGGAGATGTTTGTGTCTATGGATCTCTATCACAATTGAGAGCATTCTGTAACTCAGATGCTTACTACGGGCACAACGCCCCGTGCTCAGCTTCACCCCACGTCTACAGGTTTTGTTGGCTACATGACGATGTGCTTCAACGCTTGAATCACTTGTGGCGTCCGCACAATGTAACTTTGGATCTCACTACCTCGGGATATTTGTTGCGCTATGGCCAGCGGGCCAGGGCTGATAAGCTGAACGGCCAATAAGAATATGACGGTACCATCTAGCAGCGGCTTTAGTTGAACCGTGTATCGCGGCAATCAGTCAGATCCTCGCGGGGCGAAAAGCCATATGGCTCCCAAACATAGCGGCTGAGCAAAGCGTGACGAGCGCATAATGCAGCCTTTTCTTAGCGCAACGGAGATGAGCGAAGTCGATTGTGATATGTGATAGTCAGGGCAGTTTAATTCGACGATTGACCAACAATCGACGCAATGTCAGAAAGACAAGAAGGACAGGGGATCAAACAAACACATCACATGACCGTGAAACGATGTATAGCAAAGCCAGGCCAGGTTTGCATGTAACGTTGGCTGAGACTTTTGTCAATGCACGCAACAGAATCCTTGGGGAGGGGTTGCTGAATGAGGAGAGCTGTAACCAGGGTAGAGATATGGCCAACAGTTGTCGCAACCAACACACCAATGACAGAGCAGGAAAAAGAGCAAACTTGTCCGACACTTGGCTCACGATAGACCGATTCCTAGCAAAGAAAACTCATCAAGGTCGTTGCTGGACCAATCGCGACTCAATCCAGTGTATCGGTAACGAAAGAGAAGCTGGCAACTCGATGCGTGCGTATGGCACGGGATCATCATCACGATCAGCGGATGTATTCGGTATGTCGTCGCAACTGGCATCGGCCGCCGTCTATTCGTGGCAAAGACATGTTTGCTGGTTTGCATTAATTGAGCTCAAGACACCTGGATGAATGACTTTTGTCTTGTTTGGCAAGGGCAGCAACTGGGTTTGTATTGTCGTTTTCTAGACATGTTCCAAACTGTTGGTCGATGAATAGACGCCTTTCAAAAAACAAACCAATAGACGCGACTCTGCGTCAAACCGTTATAGATGGACACCACACGTCAAGTCACATGTTCAGAGGCTTGTGCGGGTGCAAGCATCTTTGACAGACAATAGGGACACCGCGCAGTTAAGGGGGCCTAGGGGGGGTTTGATCGCGATCGTGGAGAAAAAAAAAGTCTCAAGGAGCTTGCAGTTGCAGGTGGGTAAGACGTTGGATGTCTGCACAAGGCCACGATCACGTTTTGTATAGCTCTTCCTGGATGAGCCAAGCATAGATAAGACTTGAAGGCGACACGGGAGAATTTCCGATAAAAGCGATTTGTGGATGAGGCCTTTTTTGACAGAATAACCGGAGAAGGGTGTCGAGTGTCGAGTAAGGGACGCTTGCCCATCATGATTTTTTGACAGAATGTGGCATCATGGGCCAAAACCAAGGTTTCAGGGTCCTTTTGTTAGGGAGGATAAAATTTCCGCAGGGCCATCCCAGTTCACCGGTCGGCGGAGGGAATATGTATCTTGTCGTTTTGGGACGAGGAGATCTTGGTGTATCTGCACGGAATCGACCGTCGAAGAAATAAAATGTCTCGTTCTGGCAAATCAGTTGGTTAGGTAGGGATGGGTTGGTTTTATTACCATGGATGAAGCAAGGAAGGAAGGGTGTAGATATCACTGGGAATTAAAGATACAAAGAAAGTGAATCAGAGAGTGAGAGAGAAAAAGCTGCAAGTGGACGGTTTAGGAAATAGATGATGCTGCCGTTTGAAGTTTTGGTATGAAGGTACATGAGGATATGCATCTTACGGGGACTAATGCAGGTGTCATGTGCAGCCGCTAGCTAATGCAAATAACCGGCACTTGTACAGTTGCAGCTGCAGTTGCAGTTGCAGTGTCGCATCTGTGGCTACGATCCCTTGAGTTTAGCTGTTAAGCCCACTGAATATACAGCTGTCAAACCTGTATACCCGGCTAAATAATGCGATCAGATATTGTTAATGATCAATGATGCGCCTTGAATGACGATGATGGATTGACCTAAAAACGCTTTGATATCGCCACTTTGACATGAGCTAGAGTTTACAGAGCACTCTCCATCATGCACCCCCCAGACCTAGAGCCTCCCAACAGGCGATCAGCCACTATCAAACACGAATAACCTCCGCTAAAACGTGAAGATCAGGCCCAGGCTTTTGGAAGATGTAAACAAACCCCTGGATAATCGGGTCTTCGGAGCCCAAGCCAAAGCTCAAGCTTAAGCTCCGAGTTCATATTTGCCTCTTTTGCAAAAGAGTATCTGTAAGTACCTCGGTATTCTGTACTGACGAAATATCTTGCTTGTCACCGCCATTGAGGCACCGAACATTTACGGCATGGAACCGCACAAGACAACAACCAACAACCCTGGCTCATCGGAATGCAATGCAATCAAGTGCTGGCTACCCCGAAAAAAAAAAGAACATACAACCCATGGGGGTTTGCTCGCTTGCTCGCTCACAGCGAATGAAGCAGGTGCAATGTCAGCCACGGCCCTGTTTTCCCGCAGCGCTTCTCAATTGGAACTCTTACTCTGCCTCTCCCCCAGACGTGCGTGGCAGGGTTTCCATACCGGTGAGCCATTCTTGTGGGGTAGATGGCCTCATGGGGCGGTTCTGTTCGGTAGCATTTTCATCTCCGCGTCTCTTGTTCGGTCTGGCTATTGGTTAGCTGCACTCTGCCAGTGCGTGCATGCAGTCGATCCTGCAGCAACATCACCAAGCAGCATCGCTAGCCAACAACACGTATGATGAAGTGTACATACATACATACATGTGTGTGTGTCTGTGTCTGGTTCCCCAGACGCAACCCATCTTGTCATCCCCAGATACAGAAACAAAAAGGCAAGATATCGGGCATTTGCTCAACGTAATGGGCGTTTGTGGTACACACATCCCACACTTTTTGGCTAACAAGGTTGTTTTATCATCACCAGACATTTCCCTCTGTCAGACATGGTATTACCCTTTTATCATGACTGTGCCATGATAAGTTTTCCGGGGTTTTCCCCCCAACCATGACAATGACAAATCCATCACTCATACTCATGATACCTTCCTTTATGTATTCTAGACTAGACTCTACTCTACCGTAGCATTTCGGTCAGACGTATCCATGATCTTCTTCCGGCCCGATGCCGTCTCACCTCGTTGTCTGTAGTATAAAGTTGGGTGTCATCTCCGTTCCCGAGAACCCGCCATCCTTGCCTAATACTTATAGTTCAACGGTCTATACCTATATAATATGATGAACGATGCGATGTTGACGTGATGACACCCACCCACACGACTGCCAAAAACGGTCCTGCGGAATCCGGGGCTCGGCTTCACAAATGCCTCAGACTGAGAATTGCCGTTACAATCAACTCAAAGTGATCAACGGCCTTTGCCCGGTGACCGAGAAAGACAATAGTTGTGGAGTAAAAAAAAACCCTGGATCTTCCGTTTGAATCACACTCTAGGCTAGGGTCCTGCATGTGAAAGATAGACGCTGCGTGACGTGCATCAAGGCTTTGTTACCCTTCAAGGTTACTACCCTGCCGGCCTGCCCATTTCTTTCTTCAAATGAAATGCCAAGTTTCATTTCATCTTATCTTGTTTGTTTTTTCTTCCGCCCTTTAATCTCTTGCCATCTGGTTATGGAAGGCGCCTTTTTCTTGAGGGCTGGTTCAGGTGTGATTTGAAGACAAGGTGAAGCAAGTACGTATGTTCAAGATAAGACGGCCGCGGTGTTTTCTTGACAAAGATGATGAGGGGTTGACGGATAAGATAACACAAAGAGGATCGCTTGGCATGGGGACCTTCCCGCTCTGTCGAAGGATGTCAGATAGATGGATGGGGGTCTATCGTAACCCTTGATAGAGTTGAGGCTGAAGCTGAAGGAGAAACGGAGATGCAATATTCGCTGGTCCATATACATGATGTACGTATAGATAGATACCTGTATCATATGTGACTCTTACCAGATAGCTGGAACGAACAATCGCGATACGATTGCGACGGACATTGCGAATTTATCAGGCAAAGCACATACCTCATTCATCATCTGACTCCGGTTCCGATTCCGAAGCAAGTAAAGACCTGCCAAGTCTGTAATGCCATCCCGCGTCGCCCATATTTCGAGACAGATTTCTTATGACTGACAACATGCCGCTGACTCTTTGCGACTGTGAAAGAATTGCCGAGTCACACACCCTCCATTTGACCGGGAACAAGGCCGAAGAGACATTCTCGAATGAAGAAGAGAAGAATAGACGATGGCTTGGGGCACGTGTGGATGTCTGGTCGTCTCAGGGTTTGGGATCAAAGCACACATGCATCATCTTCGGATGAGGCAGGTAGAAGAGGAGGCAAAGGTCAAGAGACGAGACGAGATGAGATGAGATGTAAGTTGCAGTTACGAATTGCAGTATTCGTGTAACGGTAAGCGGTGAATTGCCAAGTAGCCGCGGTTTGCGAAGGAGTAGTCTCTTGCCTCCTCGTTAGACGCAAGCGCATAGACCCCATCTTCATTACTCATCGTCACTACTTTATTCGATAGTTCAACAGCTCAGCTAGAGTAGATGCATGACTTTCAACGTCCAAGCACACGATAGACTCGAGTCAGAGAAACCTAATCGTTTGGGGCAAGTATCTCGTGTGGTTTAGTTTACTAGTTAAGGCTGTTAGCTCAAACTCTGATAATCATTTTTCATGCATCGTCTAGTCCCATACAGAGAAAAGAGACAACTCGACTAAGATGTGTGTGATAGCTTCTTCTTCTTGTTGTTCTTTTCCGTGGAATGTCCGTGGAAAGTTTAAAAAAGATGTGACGAGTTAGAGAAGAAGAAAGGAAAGATTGATCGCTGTACGTAATCGGGAACGGGTGAAGATTAATATCCTTAGCGCACTTCTAAAATGTCTCACTGAAGAGGATGAAGAAGAATGGCGTCAGGGATTGTAAACGTGCCTAACATGTTTACAGGCAAAGCTGGCGGCGGAAAGAGAAGTACAGAAAAGCCACAGGGGAATAAAAGAAGGACGAAGCGTTGAATGATGGATGATCAAGCGTGGAAAAGAAGATGGTGGGAGACAAGGTTTACATGGGGGTAGGAGAACAACGTGGGGATGGCGTTTTATTTAATTTGATACGATAACGAGCACAAAGCGAAGCGAACCCGAAGGCTGAGAGGAAAGAGAAAAGAAGAGTAAGAGAAAGTTAGTTTAATAAAGTCTGAGAGGTCAAAGATGTTGTAATTAATTAATTAATGTGATGATGTCTGCAGCACTAGGTTTGATGTTTGTTGCACGTGTAGATTACACTACATGATTGGGGACCTTTATGCACCTGAGATATTAAATACTGTACCTAACTGGTATCAGTATCATCAACAGAGACACGGCGCCAGATGAGACAAGTACTCTATCGTATCACACAACTCAGCCCACCCTTCATCAATCACATTAGACTAGACACGAGTATCTGATTTATCGAAATGACAATCTGCTCATCTCCAATCTCGTCACTTGACTGCCGTATATCGTCAAACCACGGGATCAAGTTTTCTTAACGCCGCCCGCCTCAGCAAATCAAAAAGCCAGGCCCGGCCGGCAATTCCCACGACAGCGCGGCCCGTAGCGGGTTCTAACGACGACACTAACGGGATGAGAGAATCAAGTTGGTTCATTTACTGCCTTGCCTGCCTTGCTTCGTGGACACACCGTTTTTTTCTTTTTCTTCTGTAGAGGCTAGAGATCACGATGTTTGATGATCTTTTTTATTACTTGCCGCAAGGCTATTTCCTTGACATACTGCATGCGGACTGGACACAACCCGGATGAACCAAGGTTTTGCCTTTAGCTCCATTTCAGAGATGAATCCCTGTGATCATCATGGCCCGGCCGGCAAATACATAAAATGTCAAGGGAATAGAGTAAAAGAAAATACTTGGCAAAGATGATCATCACGGTTGTTGGGTCTGGGATTTGTTAGTCCTGTCTTGTAAGTGCCGAGATGATCTCTTCGTTTAATAGCCAATGCCAAGTGCGTGCACAATGATGGACAGTAGAGATAAGAGGTAAGTGGTCTAAGTGTATTTGTATTGTATTGTATTCATTTCCTTGCGCCAAACAATATGCAAACTATCTTTCCAGTCTTTATGGGTTATAGTCCTGTGTGTCAGAGTGTGTGAGATAAGCTTCCCAGTTGTACAACCATTGTCCTTCCCCCATGCGCGATGAGGGAAATAAAGACTCATGGTGATAATGATGAAATAACGCCCCCAATGCCTTCCTTTCCGAGTACAGAGATAGTAGTAGTAGAGTAGAGGTAATAAAAAAGAAAAAAGATTCCTGTTTCCATTCCATCCCAAGTGATATATTTCCCATGAATGCCCGGTTTCCCATATTTCCTTCCCATGCATATTGCCCAGTTGTTTTGAGCCTGAATAAAAGATGATAGTAAAAAAAAGCACGCCAGTAATAAAAGTAATAATAGCAAGACTCTCTCCCGTGCCTGATGTGGGATGATTCTCTTTTGTTTGGTCTTTAGTCTTTGTCTCTCCATGATTGCCTTGCCTTGACTGCTGTGACTAGGTAGGTTTGATGCACATGGTCATCAGACACCTTTTCGCTGTGCAGGTCAATGAGTAGCGCCCGAGGCTGGTGAGTGGCGCCTAATGCCTAATGCCTGGAAGGATGGAGGTGATGAAGTAAAGTGTCGTTGATAGGTGAGGAAGGATCTTATGCGCGTCGCATCGCATCGCATGGCATCTTGAGGGAGACTGAATGAATTGATTCGATCAATCCATTCCAATCCAGTCGATGTGGCGAAGGATATGCTGCAGCTTGTAGCATGCAGTGCAGTGTGATGCAGTGGAGAGTTGGTGTCTGAGCCCCTCCAGGGCCCCCCAAGTCCTGAGCTGTCGGGTTGATCGACGCCCAACCTGACCTCTAGGTCGCCCGGGTTGACCCTCCTAAAAAAGGTACCAGAGCCAGGTTCCAGCGCCTCGTTTTTGTCGAGTCGAGTCCAAGTGTCTTGTCCCCCACTTCCAGTCAAAGACCAAATAAAAAGAGACCACATCGGGCCAAAAGAATAGGTTTGCACCTAATAGAGTCGAATAATTCTTTTCCCTTTCCCGTTCCGAAGATAAAATAAATGCTTCCCTGCGCCGGTGTCCAATAGGTATCGAGTTTGTCGCAATAAAATAGACTTTTTTCTGTTTTGTTTTGTTGTTCTGTATTCGTTGATTCGTCGTGTATCCTTCCATGTGGGGCAATGTCTCACTTGAGTCGACCACCCGGTGAAAGCACGTCTTTTGCACCAGCCAGATGGATATCGACGACCCGACTCATGTAGTGGTAGTGGTAATGATAAAGTGGATGGGTAGTTCGTTCCTTGGTGAGCTCGTTTAAATATGTCTCACAAACTCATCCAAGGCGTCGGTTTTTCGTATACGTATGCATGTGGGACCATGACCATTGACATTGCCATTGCCATGTGGAATACAGCAACAGGTCGAGTAGCTTGGCTGGCAACAAAACACATCTCGACCTGCCGAGTCGTTCGTCGTGTCGTTCTCATTATGCGCGGAGCTGAGGAGAGTAGGACATGCGTGACTCGGGACGTTGGATGAGCTTGGCCCAAGGGTGTTGACTTGGTTGTTGGCGCTCTCGGCAAGCAGCTAGAGAGTTAATTAGTATCGTGGACCAAAAAATCACTTTGTCTTCCTTGGAAGTAGTTAAAGAGACATACCACAAATGTCGTCACCCCTGTTGATAATCGTTAGTAAATGCAATGGTAATAAATGGATGTATGGGTTGACTCACCAGTACTGCTTGCTCACAATGGTGGGCGGACACCGACGTTCAGTCTCGATGTACTTGGGACACCATGATTCCACCAAGTGGTAGTGGTGTTGGCAGCTAAGCTCCTTCTATAAGAGGGAAAGGTATTAGTATTGTGTGCCTTTCCATGCTTGAGTTCTCATGACAGCCATGTATGGACTCATGATTGACATGCCATGACTTACATAGATGTAGTTGCACATTGTGAAAAGCGGATCGTGTCGATTCTAGTAAATCGTGGATCGATGGAAATATATGAATGGAGTTTCGAAAGTAAATCCAATCAAATGCAAGGTCTGTCGTCGTGTATATATATATATATAGACTCAAGTGGTAGGTAAAGGTTGTTGGGTAGCAGCGGCGGCAAAAGAGGTGTTAGCTTGATGGATATGAATGAACGATACACGGCTGTAACGTCGACGTCAAGACAGCCTCGAGGGAAAGGTCAAGAGTATTTAAAGACAAGACAATGACAAGACAAGACAAGATGGACCCAAAACAATGGAACAGAAGCTAGTTTTCGGAATCCCTACGGACGGGGGCATTCATGGGCTGGGCTGAAGGTTGTTTATAACAAAGTCCAGACCAGAACCAGAGCCAGAGGGAAGAAAGGCCCTTCCCAGTTGAGAGGAGTACCCTTCCATAGAGAAACCCCTGTCATGACAGACCAGACTCGAGGGCGCAAAGCACACACCCAATACCGACCGGTACGTAGGGGTGTGGGGGGTGTGGATGCAAGGTGTGCTGCAACGATTCCGAAGAGCCAGGGAAGGGGTCTGGGGTTTTCTTTGGTTTTGAGAGCTGAAGAGCGGGAGGGAGTGAGAGATGCACGCCCTTTGAACGGTGTAGCGGTGGTATGCAGATATCGAAGTTATGCCCGAGCTCTTGTTCAACTACCGGGGGTGACTTAATCTAAGGCGAGCAATAGGCCAGGGCAGGGCAGGGCAGGCGCAGGGCAGTGTTGGGCTATCCCTCCAGGTCCCTTGGCTCCCAGGCCCCCCGAGACGAAGCACCTAGAACGACTGCTAGAACCGCTACAGTTTAGTACGGGGGTTACACAGACCAGCCTACGAGCCCTTGAGCGCTTCGGCGACTGCGAAGTGAGGATGAATGTGGTCATTGCTAATTAAAAATGACGAACAGGAATTGAGAACAGAAGGAGGGAAAAAGACCCTGAAGAATTTACTTTTCTTATTTCTATATTTTATTTGTAACTACCTAACTTACCTAATGACTCACTCGCTCCGTCACCGAGCGGTAGTGAAAAAAAAGATGAAAAGGGAAGCTGAAGCACAAACACAAGCACAAGCAAGCACAGGCGTTTCAATACCAAGTCGATGCTATTCACAGATAGAATACTATTACCCAGATACCACCTACCTACTAAGGTATTGTGGTGTAAACGAATAAAGCGGACAAAAAGGCAATCCCTTCCCACCGCCGGCATATTCGTTCGCGAGTAAGTTGCTGGCCAGCATAGCAATGCAACGCATGCATGCGTCCTTAGGTTTGCATTGCCAGCACGAAACAGCGTCTGGCTCTGGCTCTGGCTTGGACCCTTTTTCTATTGACCAAGTCAAAACTCCACCACTGCAGCAACATATATCAGACAACAACAAAGACAAGAGTAGACTAGACACAAGAGAGACAACACAAAAGACAAAACAAACACAGACACGAGATATCACATCACATATCACGAGAAAAAATAAGGGAAGGGAATCGAGACCGCCGGCAGTTGGATCGAATCAAAATCCTACCTTGATGGACCGCAGTTACAGCACATACATACGTTATGAATCATTGAGGCTATTCCGTACACCTGCAAAGAAAACAAGGCTCACCTACATAAAGATTGGGTACTCACCGACAAAATATAAACTCTGCCACAACGACGCGCAGCAGCAGCAGCAGCAGAACCTACAAAAATAAAAATAAATTTTCTAAAAAAGCCGCCATTCCCATTCTCTCCTTCTCTCACAGAGTGGGACACTTTTCAGGGTGTGTTTCTTCTCATTACTCCACATGGTTGGGCCCTTCACCTCTCCAAGCGCTGTTTATGGTACTTTTTTTTTCACTCTATTTTTTCGCTCTCTCTTCTGCCCGCCAGACCGCGCCCTCGCTCTCTTGTCCATCTGTTTCTGCATGCAATATCGCGAATGCCGGTGAGAGAGCAGAAAAAGACTATCAAGTAACAGAAAAAGAGGGGATCCCTGTTTTTTGACAAACAGAAAGAGAACAAGCGAGCGAGCAAAAGATCCTCTTTCCTACCGCCTCGTTCTTTGAGGTGAGTAAGAGAGGAGAGAGAACTACACACAACTCCACAACGGTAGGCAACAGACACAGACACAGAGAGACCGCCTCAATATCTTCGCGCTTAATTGTTATCTTGTGTTGGTTTGAAGGACATGGGCTCTTGTCTTGATTGATTCCACGTGCCACTGTCC